>LPNX010488650.1:153699-198996 GCA_001517045.1 Pseudotsuga menziesii | reverse complement strand
AGAATGGCCCTGCCCTTACATCTGACCTACTCGTCAGAATGGCACAATCCCATCCAAGGATGGAAGACTCTCAACCACAATGAAGAGAGATTTCTGCACTTATATCTGCCATGGAAGGAAATAAATCCTTTAGCCATGCACAGAATGGCACTGCCCTTACATCTGACCTGCTCGTCAGAATGGCACAATCCCATCCAAGGATGGAAGACTCTCAACCACAATGAAGAGAGATTTCTGCACTTATATCTGCCATGGAAGGAACTAAATCCTTTAGCCATGCACAGAATGGCACAGCCCTTACATCTGACCTGCTTGTCAGAATGGCTATGGATCTCAGTACTCATATCAGTCATGGAAGGAACCAATCCTCTCACTATGATGAAGTATCTCAGCCCTTACATCTGACCATGGAAGGAACAAATCCTCTCACCATGTCATAATGGCTCTGGATCTCATCACTGTCTCTGGGAGGAAGCCTCAATCTGGAGAACACCAAGTCTCTCTCTGAAGTACTCAAACTTCAGCCTAGCCAATGGCTTCATCAATACATCAACTATCTGTTCCTCCGTCGCAACATACAGGAGCTTCACTGCTCCTCTCTGCACCATATCCCTGATATAGTGATATTTGATCTCAATATGCTTCGACCTGTCATGGAACACAGGATTCTCTGACAACTTCACACAACTCTGGTTGTCACAATGTATACAAGTAGCATCCAACTGGAGATCAAATATATCAGACAGTAGCTTCCACAGCCATACTGCCTCACAACTAGCTGAACAAGCTGCGACATACTCTGCTTCAGCTGTACTCAGTGCCACACAGGATTGCTTCCTGCTAAACCAAGAGATCACACCTGATCCCGTACTGAAGCAACATCCCGAAGTACTCTTCCTGTTGATGGCACTGCCTGCCCAATCTGAATCAACATAACCCTCCAGGTTAATCTTCTGATTCACATCATACTTGAGCCCATAATAAATTGTACCCCTGCATGCTTTGCAACCATCAGGTGAACATGTCTCAATGTGTTCACAGCAAAGCAAATATCTGGTCTCGTGTTCGTCAGGTACATCAACGACCCAATCATCTGACGATACATCGTAGCATCAACCATCTCTGAAGAAGCATTACTCAATAGCTTCAGGTTCGATGCCATGGGTGTAGCCAAAGCATTGCAGTCCATCATCCCGAATCTCTTCAGGATCTCTACTGCATACTTCCCTTGTCCAAGGAAGATTCCATCTGTACTCTGCCACACCTCCATACCTAGAACAAAGTGCATCGACACATAACAGGAGCATCACTGGTCTTCTGTATTCAACCTTGAAGCAAAGGTTGGAATCCACTTTACTCTCAGTAAAGCCTAGAATCATCAGTAATCTTCCCATCCTGTCGTATCATGTCGAACCTCAAGATATTCTGTAGTCACTCCCTATGAAACAGAGCATCATACTCCCTCTGTCTTTTGTACTCTATGCACTAAAACATTCTGTACTGGAGTGACAAGTAATATCCATCTAGGATCACTAGATACTAAGATCCTCTCACTTGAACTTCTTCAAAAGTTCATCTTTCACCCATCTGTGAGCTTGTCATTCTCTATCAACCTTGTAGCAAAGGTTAAGATATTCATCAAGCTCATCATGTATGTGATATCCCATGGGTGTCTTCTATACGATGCCTTCTTTCATTTGCACACATGATTATGCATGTCATGTGACTTCACTTCTATTAGCTGTAAATGTTTCTTCGTAGACTATGCCTTCTCTTTGTGAGAAGCCTCATGCTACGAATCTTGCTTTCTATCCCACGATGTTTCCATCTACTACATGATGGAACTATGAACTTCTCTTCAGGTCTCGATAATATGCCCTAACTTCATTCTTCTTGAACTGGAAGGTTCTGCATCAATGATGTCACTGCATTCATCATATTATTCTTTGTCTTGAAACTGTCATCACTTGTTCTTCGGAACAAGTCTTCATTCTTCTTTGCTTGTAAGCGATTATGTATGCGATCTTTCCTACAAGTCAAATGCATTTGCATGGTTAGAAACATTTCATAAGGAAAATTCATACTGGCAAATTCTTATGCATAAATATATGATCATGCAACTACTTTAGCCAATACAACATTCATCCACATCTCACTGAAACTTTCTAGATGCCTTCCATCTCTACCAGGACAACATTGAGATTGTGCACTAATCCAATATGTCAGCAAAGAGGTTTCATTCTAGATAAGTAGCAATGGAGAATTTGTATAGCACCATGAGCTACTTACCCATCACATGCATATTAGTAGTATGCTGTCATTAATGAAAACATCATATCATGCATAATATAACCACTGAATATAAACAAATGCATAACAAAATAATATAATGAAATGACAATTTAATACTTATCTTTATTTGTTTTGAGGGTAGAATCCTTCTTGAACCTTCAGCTTCATCGTCTTCTTCATTCATAGTCGCATCGTTTCTTATCCAAATGCTGAGGTGGATAAGAAGTTCGTCAAGAGTTGAGTTCTTCATATTCCTTTTTCTTGAGGGATCTTCTTTGGATGGAAAGAGCTTGATCTTCAGTTGCTCCCATATTCTCTTCTCTTCTTATGATTCGAGCTTCTCCTTCTTCACGGAGTCTTCTGAAAGTAATCACTTCCTTCTGGAACACATTCCTTGAATGAATGAATTCTACGATCCTCGGAGGCCATTCAAGGTGGTCATCACTACTTCTGCATTCTTCACCACTTCTTTTGCCGCTTCAAGTTGTTCTTCCCTTCAAATAGCTTGAAATTCTGGAAAACCTTCAACAAATTTGCTTTGCAATAGGTAGTGCTCTGTAATGCACATGTGCAAGCCTTCTATGCCAAAGCTCATTTGGCTCTACATGGATCAAGGCTTGTTCTAGATGGCCCTTCAATTTGTACAAGCCTCCTTCTTGTTCTTCAATCACTACCACATCATCAATAGTATTTCCTTTTGGCCATATGATGACTTGACCATCTATGAATGCAATCCGCATTCCTTTTACATCAATGCTGAAACAAACAATACTTATTTCATTGTTAGATACTTACCAGAGTATAGCTTGTATGAAGATTCCCCACTACCTTTTATTGGACATTGGTAGTCATCTCCTAGTCATTCATGTTCTGATAATCTCACAGAAGATTTCTTGAATCCTGTCATATGTTTGGAAGCCCCACTATCTATGAGCCAATAATCACTTCCATGAGTAATGTTACCTGTGAGAGCTGATATCAGAACATATTCGTCTTCGCTTGAAGAATCTTCACTTTCATATCTGGATCTCTTTCTGGATGGTTCATCATCCTCTGCAGCATGAGCATGATGTCTTCTTTGGCCTCGTCTCCCTCTGAAACTGGAGCCTCCATACTCATGTAGGTGTCCAATCCATTTTCTTCAGAGAGATCATATACTTCTAGGCTTGGAAGTTGTCAACTTCCGCAAGCTTTTCACTAAGCTAATGTAATATATCATATTGAAATGAGAACCTCAAATGGAAATAGCAAAGGATTAGATCTTACCGATTTGAGGTGTTCGTCCTTGTCCCGGAGTTCGCTGATCTAGGGTTTGTCGCAGAAACCCTAATTTTCAAAACTTGGAATATTTTAGATCTGATTGGATAAACAGATAGATCTCTTCAAATGGAGCTTTCCAATGTACTCCTTTTCTGAAAACAGTGGAGGGAAGCTCCCGGAACAGGAAGCCCTAATTTACTGATTTCTTCTGCAGAAATTCCTATTACTGTTTCTGTAATATCTCTTAAATTAATGATCCTCTATGTCTGAAATTTCTTACTAAGGTAACCTCGCATGTCCCTGATCCAACACCATAGGTTTCATCAGAATTGGTTTCATCATTTGGGACTTATGATCCTTTTCCCAAGGTGACCTGTTACTGGACTTTTCAGAACAGCGAAGTTGTACGGCCTGCCACGTGTCACTGGTTCATCTTCTGAGTCTAAAATTCAGAACATAGAAATTAAAGTCCGTGCCCTTTCTGGAAAATCTTCAGGAATTCCATTTGGACCTCTTTAGCCTAAGATATAGAAGATCTCCCCAGGTGTCCTTTTTAGGGATGAATTCTGGAATAGGCTGCAACCCTAACTTGGAGAGATCATATCTCCCAGAATATAGTGAATCAGAGTCTACCCTTTTTACACAGTGTTCATCAGGATTTTATCTTCGGCTCCTGAACGTTTCAGCTTCTGAGACTCTACCAATCTCGGAATATAGCGACTGTACCAAAACTTATCAGTTTTAGTATTTAGGGTTTGTCCTAGCTCAGGGTCAAACTAGGGTTTGACTTTCCCAGAGATTTACCCAACCAAATTTACTGATCCAGGTCTCTAAATTTCGGTTTTGATGAGGAGAACAATCC
This sequence comes from Pseudotsuga menziesii, assembly GCA_001517045.1. NCBI lineage: Eukaryota > Viridiplantae > Streptophyta > Pinopsida > Pinales > Pinaceae > Pseudotsuga > Pseudotsuga menziesii. The sequence continues at coordinate 194,582 of LPNX010488650.1, read as the reverse complement.
TATTCTGGTCTCACCCAAAAATTCATCTTTTGTAGAAAGCCCTAATTTCCACATCGAAACTGAAAATGCTTGAAATTGAATTCTGTATCGACAGAAAGATGCACCCTTCAATGGAGAGTCATCCTAGCATACTTGTGCTGAAATATGTGGAGGAAGATCCACAAAATAGGAAGCCCTAGTTCCTGTAGCTGCACAATGTCTTATTCTTAGGTTAGCTCTGATACCATGTTAGTTTTTCAACATTTAAGCTAGCATTATAATAAGATCTTTTCACTGAGAGAATAACAAGCACAACAATCACATAAGCACATCACAAGAGACAAGAGACACAAATATTTTAGGAGGGGAAACCATAAATGGAGAAAAACCATCAACTTCCTCTAAGATAGTATCACCAAAAGATGTGATCCCAAAACAGTAAGATGACCTCCCTTCACAACAGCAGCCTTCTGTCTTCTGTCAAGCCCAAGAATTTCCTTCTCCAAAAGTGCGCCACTCTTGAGAGAGCAAGAGAGCTAAGTCACAAGTGATAAATAGAGAGACTCTCACTCTCTATTTATATTCTTCCATTGACTTGAAGTGCACTCAACCTAATAATTACTACTTGAGCCTACACCTTAATTAGTGTATAATAACTCAAGTGCCCCTAAACAGTGGGGACTTACCCAATGACTTGATATGACTTGTTTACATTATAATCCTCCCGATCGGAACATCGGGGCATGACCACATGACTGAAATACATAATAGAAACATCCCGGAATAAACATCGGGTTACAATAATATAAAATATATAGAAGAATACATTCCAAAGTTACATATACATCAACAGTTGGGTCAGCCTAGCTAGCTTCCCCTCTAGTACTCTAATCAATCCCTGATCCTCACCCACGATAGGATGCACGAACATACGAGGGTGCCCTTCACGGAGGACCGGTCCAATATCTGCATTTTGACACATAAATAGGATTAATACTTGTACATATGTATATATCTATCATTTGAAAAATTCATAAAAATTTGATAATGATAAAAAATTAAAAATTACTTACCTATCTCTCCCCATGCTCCTCCTGGAGGGAGGACAAGGTTGGGGTCACCTCGAAAGTCCATTCCGGTGTATGGGAACTGCTCCAGTGTCGGCAGCTATCGTTCCCACCAACTATAAAAGTCAACATCATATACGCTATGTACTATGTCTCCTCCTCCTTGACGGACGAAGATGTCTCCCCACCGGCTCATCCTTGGCTGACGTGGAGATCTGACTTGTAGTGGTATGGCAGGGCTCATGGATGGTACTCTCTCGAAGAAGAACGCCACTAATATGCTTGCATATCCAAAATTCTTGCGTCTTCCTCTCTTGCAGTCGGATAATTGCCTCCTCATAATGGGGTCAACTCCCGAGCACCAATCATAGAGAGCACCTCTAAAACAGTCAACTGCCACCCTCATTTGGTTCCTGGTGGCCATATGTAACCCTGTTGATCCTGCAAGTCTCACAATGGTACTAGATAATACCTGGAGAGTAAAATCCTAGATGTCGACAATTAGAACGATGCTTCCTTTCTTCTGAGTACCCAGTGTATAGAATATGTCTACATAGTTTTGGACACTTAAGGGATCACCGCCCCTGCCAGTGCCCTCCAAGTTCACCGGTGCTCCCCGTCGTGACAACCCGGTAATGAAATATATGTCTTCCATGGTAACCTCTAAGGTCTCACCTTGAAGATTGAACATCCCCATCTCATGATCCCAATAATTGACCATGAACTCTAGTATGCGGACATTGGCCCGCATGGGTGATGTACAAAAGAATTTCAGCAGCCCACTGGTCCTCAATGCCTATACAGTGGGCACACTTTGGATGCCCACATGATCCATTATTTTGTTATCCCTTTCCCTCCACTCCAGAACCATATTTTACCTGGAAAATACAAGCAATTGGATTCAGTATTTCCATATCAAAATTTAAAAATCTTGCATATTTTTTAAGTTTTTTCCCATTGTGTAGTATTCGCAACTGTCTATTTAGGCAGATCGCAGATAATTCGCGGTTGTCTAGTTAGGAAACCCGCGAATATAACGCGTATTCGCGAGTTTCCCTCTTAGCAACCCACGAATGCACACTGCCATAGTTTTGGATGCTGTTTAATATTGAATTCACACTTAAACCTAATATTTGCTTGGATCAATTTCATGAGCTTAGGGTGTAGAATTACTTGAAGCTGATGGATTCTGATTTCGATGGTCCAATTGTCCACAATGATCGATCAATGGTAGAGGGTAAACTTTGCTTTTCTGGCTCTAAAGTGGAAATGGTGAGTTTGTTTTAATTTTCAAGCTATTTATAGAAATTATATTTCATAAAGTGGGTCTTTTTCCGTAGTTTGAGATGCCAATTAACTAATATCACCCTCTTTATGCCTTGAAACAGTTTTATCACTTTTTACAAAGTGTTGTTGCTCCAATAGGGTGGTTTTGCTATTTCCAACACATGTTGGCATCTTTTCACTCCACATTAACCTTAGTATTCAACATTTTTCCACGGACTATGGTATTCTAAGCCATTAGTCCCTTGTCTCTACCATTGTTCTTCCATGGCTAGGGCCCTTATTTCCTGAGTATCATCTTTATATGCCTTTTTTATCCTTTGGTACTCATGCCGCCACTGTTTCAGGTTCAGGGGTATCCTCTTAGCTATTTTTCATGCCAAATGGAGCTTCTTCTAAATCTATTTTTACAAGCTATCCCTTAATAGGAATCCCCGCCCTTATGGAGTTTCTTTAGGCCCAGGTCTGACTCCTTCAAAACAGACTTGACTGCCGAGTTATCTCGTCCGTTCAAGCTCATTAAGAATATGTGAACGGGCATCCGCATTGGTGGTAGGTTATCTCTTTCTCAGACCATGCGGAATAATACGAGAAAGGATCACTCTCTTTTCTTTTGATTTGAGAAGAGTATTCTCAGGCATAGGTTTATCACTTTTCCAAACTTGAGGGACTAAATTTACGGAAAAGCAACACCCGGTTTGAGCTTAGTTTTCTCTTTTTTGTGCTCTGGATCCAAACATGAAAAAGATTCTGAGTGTACTTTGTGTCTTTGTCATGCTCTTTAAACACTAAAGAACAAAGCAATGATTTTATTGTTGTAAGCCCCATTCCTCGTAACCAAATGGATCATTCCGAGTGATCTTGCTTTCCTTCACACTCGTAATACTCAAGCTATTTTATGCTGTTCTGGAAGGAGCGTTGGGTAGGTGGTAATTTAACCTTTTTCAGACCTTCCTGACTAAGTACGAAAAAGGTTCACCTTTTCTTCTTCGGAAGTTAAAAGAGTTCTTCTGTGGTTTGTTTTATACTTTTTCGGCCTCAGGAGACTAAATTGGACGAAAAAGGACCCCCCTAGAGTCTTCTTTGAAATTTTCAGACTCTCTAAATGTGAAAACATCGACTAAGCATGTACTAGTTCGGGCTCATTAAATCCACGAATCAGTGACACTATCAAGCATTATTTTCCCATCTCTTCAGGCTTGTTAAAAAATGAAGAGGGAACCGAGTTTACTTTCCTGGACTCGTTAAAATTTAATAGGGAAGGTAAGGAAGAAGTTTTCTCTTGTTTTCAGTAATGGCAGCATGTCATCCTTGAACATAGCACTCTTTGTTTTCCAATATCCATGTTTCAATGTCCACTAATTGTGTTCAGCTATCACTTTGAGTTTCTTACTCCTCCTCTTGTCCGTTATACCTGGGGAATCTAATCATGTCTCCTACATGATAGATAGGTCTAGTTGTTCTATCTATCAGTTATATGCTTCCTTGGGTCATCTCTGTGTTGTGCTCACTGTTCAAGGACTCTTCCCAATGTTTGATCTATAGCCTGATCCTATCATTGTTATATCTATTATCTATTCGTGTCTCTCTTATTTTGCCCAGTTCCTAGTCACTCTTGTGATCCATTGGAGGATCTATTGCCTTCCTTATCACAGCATGGTTCCATTTCAGTACTTCTTGATGATGAAGACCTAGTGTTTTGATGATCATACCTCAGGATTCACTTTCCTCGTTGGTGAATTCCTTTGCTTCAGTTGTCAATTATCACCTATTGGTTGACAAAATATTGAATCCTCTCCATGTTCGACTTCAACTTACCCTTATTCACATGGCTTGGATTGTATTGGTTCTTTGGGATCATTTATGAAGACCTTAGTTCCTCACCTATGGACTAAGTTGCGCAAGATTATGTTCTATTCATCTACATAGCTTCCAGATCTTTTAAGACTCATCATTATTGTATATTGTGGCTTCGATCCACCTTTGTAATATACGTGGTTTTATACCCGTATCATATGATGTACTCAAATATTGTAAAGGAGCTAATGTTCTAGTAAATTGAACATAGTATCCTCAGATGTACCTTTGTATATGACATTACTATGTATTTGTTTTAGGTACTCTCTCTGCTCCATTGGATTTCTGAGTTCTCCAAAGCTAAATATTATAATGTATTTCGGCCATCATTTCCCTCTGACCTCACACATTAAGCGGCATCTTTTATACACGTGAATGGCACCTCTCCGTCTGAGTGTCGACGTCCCTCATGTTGGCACACAAAAGGACATATATGGATAGAGGTTTTCCCAATACACTATAGATTAGTTTACTATACAATACATTTCTCCTCCATTCAGCTGGTTACTTTGCCATTTTTTTATGTTAAGTTGTATTTGCGACTCTCCATATATGCAACTCATGGATCATTCGCGAGTATCGGTTGTTGCAAGTCGTAGATGGATGTATTCGTGGGTTGCTCTTATAGAAACTCACGGATCATTTGCGGGTTTTCCTTCTCCATACCCGTGAATATGTCCCTTGACATTTAAAAATAAAACACGCGATTACTTGAGATTAGTTAATCCATTTACCTTAATCTGCTTAACTGTCTCAACCTCCTCAACCTTCGAAACTGCCTTATTTCATCCATATAAATATAGGCCTTGGGGAGGGTGTTGAGAGATATACTTGGAGAGAAAATTTATGCTGGTGGAGTTTATATAGAATTCTTTGGGGCAATGGAACTCAGAATCCTTTGGTTGCAGAGGAGTCCTTGTCTCAGGCGTTGGGTTGTAATCTGAACTCATTCATTGTTGATAATAAAGAGAATCCTTCTTCCATATGTGTTTCATGTATCTTGGTTCGATAAATTTTTATGTTTACACATTTTATATATGATTTATCTAACCTACTTATATATATGAATAATCTTGTATCTGGAAGATTGGCTCTTAACAGGTGAAGGAGGAGAAACCTTGAAGACTTTGGAGGTGAAGCATAACGGAAGAGGACTAGCAAGGATCGACCTTCGTTAATCGAGTAAGTCTTTCTCATCCTCCTATTTCCTTTACTGCACTCTTGAAGTTAATTGTCTGCAAGTTAATTGAGTATGTTGGTAACCCCAGAGCTTAGGTTATTAGGTGTGTAATCCTGTACAACAAGAATCACTACTTGTTGATGATTAGAAAAAAGAATTAGTATTCCTTCATTTTTATTTGCTAGTTGTTGTTCCATTTCATTAAACTCAATATCATTTTCCAAGGGAACAAATTCCATATGTTTGTCTTCCTTATCATTCATAGCAGGAAAAATATTTGTACATTCTTGAAAAACATCAAATGCAACAACCATCTTTTGAATATGAGGAATCTCCTTTTGACAATCATACAGTTCTGATTTTATTTTCTCAAGAGAGGTATTTTGATTAATAGCATCATCATGTTCAAAATGATGCAATTCCACAACTTCCTTTTCAAAGTTTTCTTGCAACTCATGATTATCATTTTGTTGAGCTTGTAGCATATCATCATCCTTATTACATTCTTGTAACTTTGTTTGAAAAGTGTCATATACCACTGTGTTGTTTTCTTAAAACTCTAAAATATATGTTGACTTATTTCTTTGAGTTTCCATATAAGCAACTTCAAAAATATGATTTTGACACACTTCATTTTGAAATAAAGTTTTAGAAATTAAATAGTCTAATGGGAAATGTGAATAAATATCATCATCCTTATCTTGATGATTTAAAATCTAAATATCTTCATTGAACTCGGGGAAAGGAACATGAATTTCTACATCAAGATGTTGATCTATTTCATTTTCCGCCAAAGGGACAGCCATTGTTTGTTGGAAATTTTCATGGATACCTTGATAGCTACCCTCTAACATTCCTTCTCCATGCTGAAAATAGTATTCATAATACTATTTAATTTATTCATTTATTAATTCTTCATCAATTTTAACCCAAAATTCCCCCACATAGCTCTCTATGGCCTACACCACCCAAGGACACCATCTCACAACCCCCATATCACTCCATCAGACCTTCCATTAGACCCCCACACCTCCAAAAGAACCCAAGGATGAAAAAAAGGGCTAAAAACCCCAAAAAGGAGCCCAAAATAGCCCCATAGGAGCTAAAGCCCTCAAAAAGGGGCTAAAACCCTAAAAGGGGATAAAGTTAGGGCCAAAGGGGCTAAAGCCTTGACCAAGGGCTTAAAACCCTAGAACCCCTTGGAAAAGCTATAAAAGGAGAGTGGGGGGTCACTCTCAAAAGACTCCTCCCTTGCCTATTGTTATACTACTCATGGATGCTTTGAGACCTTTTTCTCTCAAACCACCCACTCTCCCTCTCCTCCATTTCCATCTCATCAAACCATTGCTTCCCAACCAAGAGAGAGGTGCTCCCATGAGCTAGGGCATGGTGGCCCATTTCCACCTAAGTGAGGTATAATTTATTTTCATGTTTATTTACTTGTTCTTCTTTCTAATTGATATTTTTACTTGCAAGTTCTATGTGTTGACATTGTTTGTAGGTTTACCACTATAGTAGCTTAGGTTGTTTGCAGGTTTCAAGGAGGCGAAAACCTAACCAATTTTCTGTAGAGGGGTTCACAAGGGCTTCATCTCCTCCTTTATTTTCAGTTATTAGCTCTTAGATATAGTTTATAGTAGCTTCCATTTGCTTATTCTTATTTAGATTAGCTTATTTTAAATTCGCTGCTCTGTTTATGTCATATTTCATTCCGGTTTTTTTTCTTCTGTTTTCTAAGAGTTGGAACCTACCCTTGTTCCCTATAGGCACAAGGGAGCCATTATTGCTCCTGTAGTGAGGAGAAATTCTCACTACAGCTTTGGCAACTCTACTAGGTCAATCCCACAGGATCCCTGGGCCAAAAATTTCAAGTTCTCAAGTTTATTCCATTTTACCGTAGTTTTCAGAAATCTTAGGTTAGATCTTTTTAAATCTAATTTATTTCCTATTTTAGTCAGTGATAAGCCTTTGCTAGGCTGAACTGAGTCAAATTGACCCCAGTACCAGTTACTGTCGGACAGATCTGACCCTACATCACCAAAAAACCCCTTTCCTAAGCAGGTCGATCTTATCGGGGGGAAAGGTGAGACTGGGGCACTCTTAATTGGCCAACAGGTGTGCCCAAGGTGCACTTAATCCTTAGACATGAATGAATTCAGCTCAGAATCTTAGGTTCTAGCTGTTTTCACATTCTGTGTGACCCCCTGGCTCATTTTTGGAAAAATCTCGTGGCCCCCTCGTTGGATTTGGTCAAAAATGTGCGGCGTGTCACACAGAAGTTGTATTTAAGTTTAATTAATAGTAATTTTCAGTTTCAGAGGACTATTAGTGTGACCTAGCAACCTCTGTCCACCATTGCAGGTCTCTTCCAATTCCTGTTTTTATTTTCTGCAAATCAATCCATGAACAATGTGTATATGCTAAATCAATCATTAAGGATTAATAAAATCAACTAGTCTAACTAAAAGTAACTTAAAAATAACCATCTTGTTTCCCCCTTCCTCCTCTACCTAGTCATCACCCTCCGGGGTATTCTGGGATACGACGAAGGGTAAGCTCGTATAGATCTAGGCACTCCATGATATTTTTTCCAAACCACTAAAACCAAGTGACCTGGAAGGTAGAGGGGGTAGAGAAGAAGGGCTTCTCATGGCGCTAAGCGTCCTCCCTGTTGACCAACCTAGCACTTGGGAGGTGACCCAAGGATCTACAGATGGGCTTAGTCCCATTGTGTTGAGATCCCAACACCTTCTCTTGGTTGAAGAAGAATATCACTGAGAGGTAGACATTTAGTTAGGCCAACAATTCAGGGTTAATCACCATACTTGCTTACAAATTTCTGTTTATGTTTGCATACAAAACCATGATATGAACACTACCATGAATTCATAAACCATATTTCAAACCAAATACCAGAACAAACAAGTAAACCAACACACCATACCAAATAATTAACCCAACTCAATTCATGATGTTGAGTAAGCCTTAAAATTTACCAAATTTACACTAAGTTCAATTAATTCTATAGTCTTTGAGGACATAAGTCCCTGACTACTTCAACTATGGGAAGTACTTGGGATTTTCCTAGAAACTCATTGTGAGGAGTACCATAGGAACCCCAAAGTAGCTGGTCGCTGAGAGGAATTGCCAAGCGAAACAGGTAACAACCCCTTCTTATTGAGTAGAAGCACTCATGAGGAAAAAGCCAAGCGTTGTCTTTTGGTAGTCTTGGTGGCTAAGAGACCACCTTCAGCCAATAGGAATCCATTGAAACTGGGGTCCAAATCTCATACCCACCAGTTTCATACACAAAAGTGAACACAATTGATCCTCCATGATCTTCCTTACGCTTGAGAGGTGAACCACCACCATTTGGAACACTTGATCGACACCGTCGAAGTTTCTCTTAGAGATCTCCCTCACCGTCAGAGGGCCACACAGCCTATGATTCTGATTCAGACCCATATCAGTCTGAACTAGACCTCCACACTGCACCATCAATCCCCATGGATACTGCAAACCCGAATCCATTTTTCGGCCTAACCTTAGCAAGTGGACCCACGTCCACATCAAAACCTGTCACCCACAACTTGGCAAGCGGTCCAAGAATAGTCATGCAAAATGTCATTAGCCAATTGGCACCACCAATAGTGACCATCCAAGCTGGCCCATTGGTAACACATGGGGGCAGTGGCTCGTCCACACACATTGTCCCCTCAGCCACATAGGGGGGCAATGCGCCGACCACCCACATTGCCCCTGCCGCCATACATGGGGGCAATGCCCCCGCTACCCATACCATCCCACCCACAACACTTGGGGGCATTGTCCCATCCGCCATGGTGCAACAATAAGCACCCTCAGCCGTGCAAATGCATTATGCACCTACAAACCCCACCCCCATTGCGGCCCCATCCCACATCAACTTGGGGTCAAATCTACCCTTCATGGCTCATCTGAACTTGCCTAACTTGGATATATTAACGAATGAACCCATCTATCACCAAGATTTCTGGCCACCCATGCCAACTAAGCTACCATCAGACATCCCAAAGTTTGAAGGCAAAGCCGAGGAATGTCCCCAAAATCATATAATGACATTCCATCTATGGTGCTCATCCAATAGCATCGTAGATGACTCCATCAGGCTAAGTTTGTTCCAACTCACCCTTACAGGTGCTGCGGCCAAATGGTACATTGAGATGCCACAAGCCAAGTACCTCGATTTCAACTCCCTAGCCTTCATGTTCCTATAGTATTTCCAACTCCCTGTCAGATATGATGAGGGGGTGGAGATCCTATTATACTGTCGCCAAAACACTGCAACTCACATCACTGATCATATCCATGAATGGTGGCGGTGCCATAGCTTGTGTAAGATCCAACTTGATGACAGGAACTTCTTGGATTGGTTCCTCAAGCATTTTCTCCCACCCATCACAAAGGACGTCGCATCTGAATGTCCCCAATCTAAAGAAGAGGCCATACTGAAGTCCCAACAATTTGACCTCATCTATGCCAAGTCGGGATACTTGTATACTGTTATTCTAGATGCTCCCTGTCTGAGTACCTCCTACCAGGATGCACCGCGGGCATCCCACGTAGCAGATGACATTATAGGGTCAGTATCCCAACAACCACATCCTCAATAGACACCACCTATCATTACATGCCAACCAAGCAACACTGCTAATGTTGCTTATCAAAACCAAGCTCCGGACTATGCTAGAATGATGTCCCAGTTTGGAGCAACAACCTCTTATGCACAACCTGCACCACTACAGCAGGATCAGGCCATGGCTTGGCCAACACAATAGTATGTGGGGGAAAATGCCCACATTCGTGGCACTACCACCCCCACAAATATACTATGCACCACTAGTGCAACAAGTTCAAGCCCCTACCCCCGCTCCACCCACTCCGTTGGGACAAGTGCTCGCACAACAAAACCGTCCCAACTAGCCTGCCCCCAAAAATCAACAAGGGAAAGCTAGAAACAATCAAACCCACAACCAAGGCAATAACCAACTGCAGGTGGTCAGCAACCGAACCCTCCCAATAATGCCGCGGTTAACCGACCAGCCCAAAAGCGCCCATAGCAGAATGCACCAAGATGCAACACTCCGTTGTGCATGAACCAACCTTGTACACTCTGTGATGTTTATGGGAATTACACATTTGAGTGTCCCCTCATGTCTCATGCTAAGAAAGACATTCCAAATGAGGCCCAACAGGCCGCCAATGCCCCTACTCAAGCCCAACCCAACCAGGCACCATAAGGACCTCCTCCCATGGTGCTTCAAAACCCACTACTAGTCCAAGGATTGGTGGTAACCGCTCCCATTCCCCAGGCCAATCCCAATGCTCTGGGGGCACTGCCCACGGCCGAAACAGGTGTTCACCACTTGATGACCATGACCACTGAAGAGGTCAACTTATAGAATAGACAAAATCAGTATGGTACCACCACCGAACCTGCCGACTCATCAGCAGCATCCACATCTAAGAAAACCATCATACCTCTCCAGTTACCCTCGTTCCCATGCCCCCCCATACGTAGAATTGCCAATAATTCCACAGCTAGAGCTGCAGACAGCTATAGCATTGTGGATGATTTGGGCCAAATGCCAACCACCATGTCTGCTCTTGAGGTACTTAAAATGTGCCCAATGCAGTGGAAAGCCTTACTAGCCGCTCTAGGGGCAGTAGACCCCTCCGACTCCAAGATAATCACCTTTGATATAGAGAATGGAGAGTCGTGCATGCCCTCCACTATCTCCTTCCAAATCCCACTGTCCATTCAGAACTTGGTTGTGCACCAATGCACTGTGGATAAGGGGGCATCCACATGCATCATGTATACCTTGGTTTGGCAGAAGCTTGGATCACCAATTCTGCAACCATCCTCCACGACTATGCATGATTATGATAGAAATCCCACTAAAGACCAAGGAATCCTCCCCCATGTTCCCATCACGTTAGCCAGGAAGACAGTCCTGATCAACATCAAAGTCATCAATGCTCAACTAGACTACAACCTCCTCCTTGGGAGGAGTTACATGTACACCATGCGAGCCATTGCGTCAACTGTCTTTTGCCTCATGATGTTCCTCCATGAAGGGAAGATTGTCACAGTTGACCAGCTCACCTACCATGATCAGCAAGGGTTAACAACGCCTACCAACGTTATCCCTACCATCACGATCACTAAGCTGTAAGGGGCGACCGCACATGCTAACATCATCCCTACAACCAAGACTGTGGTTGAAAACACACCAGCCTCTCCACCGTTGAATGTGCGCCCTAGGTTGTTTACCAATCCCACCATGACGACTCCTTTCTCATTGGTGTCACCACCACCGACAAAAAATAAAACTACAGACTTGTGCATGGTCTCATCAAGCACTGCTACACCCAAACAATAACCACAGCCGCAGCCCCAACCACAACCACAACCACATCACCATTCGCAGCCACAACGCCAACAATAGCTACAACATCATCTGCAGCAACAACATTATGCGTAGCCACAACCACAACCTCACCCCCACATGCAACCAGCTGGGAGTTATGTGGGCTCATCTCTAGTTCATACAATTCCCTTCCTCTTTCCCCCACTTGGTGTCATGATCAAGCCAGTCATGGCCACCTTAATCCTACCCAACTTTACGTTGGGGATCCCAATGTGGTATCTAGATCCACCAGCCCAACCAACAATGCCCCAAGTTGTGTTAAATCTGGTGCACCCTATTGTGGTTGAGTCTCACCCCCCTCGGTTAGCATAAGCCAACCGTTGCACCCACACCTGCACTGCCCCAACCTAAAAGGGCCAGGGGAAAGAACACCAAAGCCACAGTAGAACCACGACAAGTCCCACCTTGTACCATCTGCAAACAACAGGGCCATCCAACTCTGAATTGTTCTGAAATCCCAGTGATCTGTGTGCATCTGGATGCCATGGATACGAACGAAAACATCCCTGTGGTTGAACTCCCAACCACGCCAGTAGTCAGGAACAAGGCATTGAGGACAAACCATGCTTGCACGCTTTACAGCTTGTATGGACATTACTCCCACCATTGCCAAGACTTGATCGAGTTTTGAATGGCTCTCGCTAACCTCCATCACCATTCCCTTGAGTCTGAGATGACCTTGATTGAAGAATTTCACCAACCACCTCCTTCTTCAGACACCATTTCCATTTACATGATCTCCATCTCTACAGACCCTCTTGTCTCCACCATCACCGACAATCCATCAGACTTGTCTCTTCCATTATTTTTGCTACCCCATCTCCATCTGTAGCTACAACCTCGGTCGCAACCTCAAACTTAGTTGATCCTTTTCCTTTTCCTTTTCCCTTTCCTTTTCCTACCATCCGGGATCGTTAGTAAGTCTGTCTTAGCAACCCGCAATCTACATGATTTCACACTGGGAGATCCTATGTGGTACCTTTAACCACCTACCATACCTTTGAGGCCCCAAGATGTGTTGACTCATGTCCAACCAATTGAGATGATGTTGCACCTACCTCCAGGTCCATCAAAGACTCCTCCCATCTCCAGGCCTACCCCTCTCCCTCCAATTGAGACTGGGGGAAAGGCCACCAAAAACACAACCAATACCATTTGCCTGATCTCTAGCACTAGTTTCCCTTCTGTCTCATCGGCTGTAGAAGATCCACCTGATCTATCCCGGCAGCACTTACACAATGACGGAAATATCTGTAAGACCACCTTCGATTTTACCCCATTCCCTTTAAACCATAGTATGGAATCGATTCTTCCCATAATAGACCAGATTTCGTCATCTCGCCTTGCCAATGACCTGTCTCAGCAAGGGGGCATACCTCTTCGTTGACTATGATGGAAAACTGTTGGAGGATCCCTGCAACGGGCTCTACCTCAATATATTTTATGCTTAACATCAACAATGTGTCGGTTCATTTCTTTTTTTCTTGTTTTTCAATGTTTTTTAGCAAAAATCAGAGGCAACACCATCAGCTGCTAGTCCAAAATCACCTGGAACCAGTTCAAGAAACCTCTCACACCTCCGAGCTCAAATTTATATCTCTTTATGAGACCATCATCTCATGTTTAATAAGTCAATTTTGGGACCATTTCCCAGAAATCACCTCGATTTATGAGCCATTACATGATGATGCAATTGTCCATGGACCTGTACTTGTATCACACTTCCTGACCGCTACTCATATGAGCGATCGGGCTGCCACCCATTAAGGACTGTAATTTTATCTTTTATTTTGCATTTTTAACACATAGTTGTCTTTTCCATTCACCGCACCTTACGCGGAACTCTGGACCATTTTCCATAAAACAATTTATTTTTCTTACACATATTTGGCATATAAATTCCCCCAGACTTGTACTCACATTGCATGTGGTCAAGTTCGTCCACCACACAGACACACACTCTCCTGACCTCTGTCCAAGAGCCACCTCAGTGTGCATTCCTCTGCCGCACTGACTCGCAGGCCTCTGCCGTGATCTATCCCACGCATGTATTGGTATGTTTGAGAGCCTTCTACTCCATCCATACTCCACGGATGACCTTTGGACCTCTGTCCATCGTCCCGACATGGGGCACCGCTCGTGCCACCACAGTCGGTTGACCACATTGGAGTTTCATTTAAGGTCTTTTCTGACTCCTTAAGACAATGAAAATATTGTCGAGCGTAGCTACTCCTTTCCTTCTCACTAAAGTATAGGAAAGGGCATCTACATCGTCTCGTTTACCTCCTTTTACGGACCATGTAGACCATCTCATGAAAAGGAACTCCTTGGCACACTCAAGCCAAGACTATTCCCCTCTGCATACTTTTGTGCTTTCTCGGGTAGAGGGGCCACACTTTACGAAAAATATCACCACCGGTTGTCGTTAAGCTCTTTTCCAGTCGTCTCAACAAGAAAATATCGTTGAGCAAACTTGGTTTCGTTCATGCTTGTAAAAGTATTTGAATGACCATCCAATCAGTATAGGTTTAACCTTTTCCAGCCTGATTAGACTACCAACGGTAAAGAAGTCTCTCATCCTTTCCAGGATGGGTGAGCTCTCCTATGTATACTTTTATCTTTTTTCAGGCACAGGAGACTACCAACAAAAAAGAGCCCCCATTGGAGTCTTCTTCATGCTTTCAAAATCTCTAAAATTGAAAGCACCAATGAGCATTTACGCTCTTGGGCTCACCAAAAATCCATGAGATTGTACCACAACGGTGTCCCTAGACACCACCACACAGAAAACAGTTTGGTAGCATTCCCACATTGGGTTTCCTTTGTTCAGAGTACTCTGCAATGTGTCTTCCTTGGATCCCATTAGTATCAAAAGTGTCCACCTCCTCCAAGTATTTCCCATCTGCAGCGTCATTCCTGGTATTACAGCTATGATCCCATTCCCATGAGTCAGTTTCATTTGCTGCCTGGTCCGCCCTGCTGCCATACTCTGAACAAAGGAAGTTTGAGTCTCCCACTCCCCCCCTACCCCTGTTCAGTTCCTTCCCTCCCCTCCCCCGCAATTCAGTGAGTCAATCCATAGATTTCTTCACACCTTTCGGTTATCCACCTCGCACTCCTGGTCAAGGAAACATCATTGCCTTGACTAGGGGAAGGTCTCCCTCTGTCGACAGCAACACACATATTATAGAGGATAGACCCAGAGGTCCCTGTACCTTGTTTTCATTAGCATCATTGATGAGTTCCTTGGACCACTTGAGAGGAGTCCTTAGTGCCTCTTGGGATGGTTGTTTCTCACGTGCTTGACTTCAACTCCATCATCGCACCGTTGAGATTCGTATAGGGTTTGTTCTGCACAATACTTAGTCGAAGACCCTAGATGTCACCCGACTCTAGCACATTGGTGAGTCCACTCAAGGAACCTAAACAGGTTATGTCCCTTGTCATTTCTAGGTTGCATTGGAGACAGTGTTCAGAAGCCCCAGTAGTGCTTCGATATACCTTTATGATTGATACAACATACTTGTACCACAGAGACTTTGAATCTCAATTAGTGAGTCCACACAGCTATGTACCAGATCTAGCAGACCATCAGTCATGAAGATATAGCATTCCATGAGAATGCCATGGGTCCAATGGACGAGATCAATATTGTATTTAGCCTCACATGGAGGAAACCAACATTGTAACATCGGTTGTATATGATTGGCTCTTGTATTTTAGAGCATAGATCAAATGATTCTTTTGACATTGTCATGAGCATGGGAATGCCTGCCTCGTCCATATACATGTCACACATTTATTGTATCTCACCCATTGATGGGAACCAAATTAATACAAAAACCAAATGCCACCACACCATGCCCCAACCCCGAAAGAACCACCTCTATACAGCAAATCCTATGATGTCCATTGGCCATACGTTGAGATCTTTCCCTCACACATCAGGGGGAAATATGTTAACCCAAAAATCCCCCACGTAGCTCTCTATGTCCTACACTACACAAGGACACCATCTCACAACCCCCATATCACTCCATCAGACCTTCCATTAGATGCCCACACATCCAAAAGATCCCAAGGATGAAGAAAAGGGCTAAAAACCATGAAAAGGAGCCCAAAATAGCCCCCTAGGAGCTAAATCCCTCAAAAAGGGGATAAAACCCTAAAAGGGGCTAAATTTAGGGTGAAAGGGGATAAAGGCCCCAAAAAAGGGCTAAAGCCCTCACCAAGGGATTAAAACCCTACAACCCCTTGGAAAAGCTATAAAAGGAGGGTGGGGGGTCACTCTCAAAAGGCTCCTCCCTTGCTTATTATTATGCTACCCGTGGATGCTTTGAGACCTTTTGCTCTCAAACCACCCACTCTCCCTCTCCTCCATTTCCATCTCATCAAGCCATTGCTTCCAAACCAAGAGAGAGGTGCTCCCATGAGCTAGGGCATGGTGGCCCATTCCACCTAAGTGAGGTATAATTTATTTTCATGTTTATTTACTTGTTTTTCTTTCTAACTGATATTTTTACTTGCAGGTTCTATTTGTTGACATTGTTTGCAGGTTTACCATTGTAGTAGATTAGGTTGTTTACAGCTTTCAAGGAGGCAAAACCCTAACCCGTTTTCTATAGAGGGGTTCATGAGGGTTTCATATCCTCTTGTATTTTTTGTTATTAGCTCTTATATCTAGTTTACAATAGATGGCATTTGCTTATTCTTTTTTAGATTAGCTTAGTTTAAATTCGCTACTCTGTTTATGTCATATTTCATTCCATTTTTTTTTTCTATTTTCTAAGAGTTGGAACCTACCCTTGTGCCCTATAGGCACAAGGGAGCCATTCCTGCTCCTATAGTGAGGAGAAATTATCACTACAATCACCATAATAATCTTCCAAGTGTTGCATAAAAGTTTCAAAATTTACTTGACAACAATTTTCAAACAATGATAAACATGGGTAACTTTCCCTATAATTTTTATAGAATTTTGAATGAAAATCTTCCAAGGAATACAAACTAGAAGATTGTAAACTTTCATAACATGATATTTCCTTTCCTTACAAAGCAGCCATGAACATCTTCATCAAGAAATATTCATGCCATTCAACTTTTAGTTTATGTGAATGCATATGGAACTTAATTAATTATAAAGCAACATCATCATATTCTTCATATTTGAATTTTGGATAATATGTTTTCCACTCTATACAAGGAATTTTATTTGGAGAACCAATAATATGATCATGATTCATAGGAGCATACATTGCAGATTGTGAATCCATCTTGAGATGGTGGACTCACTAGTGAAACTTTGATTTCTGGATCTTGCTTATAGTATGTTCGCCTAGTGAATGATGTACAACCTTTTTTGTGTCTGAATACTATTCACCATCAGTAATTATCTATGATATTTGTCATTTCTCCCAAAGAACATTTCACCTTTGATCCCCGACAATGGATCCAAGAGATTATCACTCAGATTTTTGTCCTTTGGTTGTGGAAGGATAGTTCCAAGGTAACCTTCGAAACCAATCTTTAAGAGGAAAATTGATTTATTTTTTACCAACAGGAGAGGGATCTCTCAATAAATGAATACAAAGGGAAGATATAACTTTAAAATAAACAAGTTTAATGATTGTGATGGATGAAACAAGTGGGTGTCATTGGTCATGCAGTCAAAATAATGAGTTACAATAAATGGCAGTGCTTTGCAATGGAATTTTTTAACAAAGGCATGATATTTACCGTTTTACAGTCAATTTATTAATTTTCTAGTGGTGGGGAAGAAAAATGAATAGTCCATTAACATGGCCATCAAAATATGAATCCAATATTAACTTTAGAGAATATGTTTTGTGGATACTTGAAATCAAAGAACCAAAGCATATGATTATGAATTATGATTCAATATACACTTATTCATGAATGAAAGACAACACAATGGAAAGGGATAAAAAGAAACATATGCACATAAAGAAAAGAGAGTATAGACTGTAAAAAGAACAACATGAGAATCTCTGGTAGAAAAAACTTGCTTGTCTTTGCAATTTTTATTAACTGAAAATATCTTTTACAAAATGAGTTTCTCTCATGGGTTACAACCCTTATCACATTACAAAACATTCTTTATACATCAAATCTCCCTTATTTGATACATAACTACCTATTTCCTAAAACTAGGAATCTTATAACTATCTTAACAAATTGTTACTATCTTCTACAATACAAATCTAATCTACAAACTAAAAATAGAACTAAGTTGCAATAAATTTGGAAAAGGTTTCCAAGTATCTCGAGTTGTTGGCTGTGCCCTATTGATTTTTCTCTTGAAGCCCTAATAAATCTCCCAAAAATTTTCTTTAGATGCTCTGCTATAATTCTAGTTGCTATTTTGAAGCCATTGACCTGATTTTGTGCTATGAATAGAGATATGATTAATACACATGTCCTAACCTTATGACTGGTCACATGTTGGAGCTTCCAAATTAAAATAAAAATTCTTAAAATATGGCAACGAATCTTGATATTTTTTCCTCTAGCTACTTTTTGGCTTTGAAAATTGAATGCTCTGACATCTACGCTCAAGGATTGATGATTCACCAACCTAATTTGGCAAAAAACACGCTTAAATTTCAACTTTGGAAAAACATATTCAAATTGATCTAAAAAATTATACACATTAAGTTTTATTAATTTCATAAACAAAATTCAAAACAAATTCTGAAACAATCCACCATTTTAGAAATCCATGCCTCTGTTGGATAAGTCACCTATCGGTTCTCTAGAGCCATTTCTCAGTATTAGTTTTCTACTGCTAGTTTCGCTTGTCTTGATCCAAATCCTTCCAGCTCCATTATGATTCTTATTTTTTTATTTAGAATATTATTTGCGGGTTGATATGCATAATATTACACCATTTTCCTAGCAATTTGATGCACAAAATACCCTACAACCCCCAAATTCTCCGGTTGTTAATCCTCATAATTTCAAGGTTTCCAATACCCTGTCATTGCTTCATGTTGTTCTAATGTATTATTTTTCCTTCATTTATTGGTTTTCAATGTAATTGGCTATATTTGGGATGTTTTAACATACATTTATACCTGATATAACCATCATTGGGTTGAATCTAAGACCCTTATACTCTCCATATTTTCCCAAATGTCAATGTAGTCTAGATGCACCTAGTTTTCCCACTATGACTCTACCTGATTTTGGAGCCACTATACCTTGGTTGTTTGCTTCTCCATATGAATTTTATTTTTATTTTTCAGAGCCTCATGAGATATATTGAATAAATATAAATGTTTTACATCATATTCAAAACAAGGTTTATGGTTTGGTAATTGGTCTGTCATTATGCGGTTGCACAAGAAATTGAGCCTTCTAAGTTCATTGATGTTCTTTGGTTAGGAGATGATAGCATATATTTCAATTCCATCTCAAATTTTGTATTTATATATGATAATTTATGTTGTTACATCAAGAAGCATTCATATTATGCTTCTTCATCACCAAATGATAAGATTCAAAGGGTTTCTCCACATGTTTTTTTGTCTACACGACATTGGAAAGATGATACATCATTAAGGAATCTACAACATCTTCACCAAAATTTTCACCCAGAAGAAGTAATTTAATATTATTCAAGTGAGGAACAAGACAATGTGAAGACATTTATTAATCTATGTTCCATGTCCATTCTTGAGGGAGGATTTTCCCCATGAGGCTTTGCCTCTTTCATTGTTTTAGATGGACAAATAAAATTGTAAAGGGTGACATTATCCTTTGTTGTTGAGCCCAAAACATTTTTTTCACATAATTCAAGATTATATGGGGTGTTGGAATATTATAAACCATATATATATTATTCATGCATGCATGCAGCCATGCAATCATGTACGAGGCATGCAATATGTTTTGTCGCCCTGGTGTTTAGGCCATGATAGTTGACTTCCTAGTGCATAGTATTTTTATTTTTTATGTCATTATCAACTATTCCATACTGATCCTTGATTTTAGGACCTCATGCACCATATTCTATGATTTTATCCATCCACCATTAGTTACATTCATTTAACTAGGATACAATTAGTTAACCGAGCCACCATTCCTTAATTTCATCATTCTGGGATGATAATGAGCTTCGATGACCACTAGAATTCAACTGAACACCCAAATTTAACCTTCTATAATTAGATATCATTAGTTAACTCCCTCATGCACGATTTAGTACTACCTAACTTCAGTTAGGTTCAGTTAACTCGCTAACTAACACTATGATTAGGACTTTCAACTAGTTTTCAAGTCTAGTGATGGTTTCCAGTATATCTAATCCTACCGCATTTGTGTTTTCCAAACGCCTCTTTAGGCTCACCAATTTTCCTTGAAGTTGTATTATAACTATATTCATAATGCTGAATAATAATGCATGGAATATTTTTCCAATTTTTCTTCAATTCTCTATGCCATCACACATTATTTTTCTTGTTTATTTTTCTAGTACAATCTGTGCAAGGATTATTTTTGTCACAAGATCTTCCTGTCAAAATATTATATTGTATATAATTTTTTTTTGATAATATCTCATTGAACTATATATTCTTGTAAAATATTGGAAAATATTTTACTAAACTATAAAACCTTTTAAAATCTTGGCTAATATTTCACTAAATTATAAAACCTTGTAAAGTCTTAGCAAATCTTCTACTAAATTATAAAATATTGTGATGTTTTGGTGATTTTTTGACAAAGTATAAAACCATATATAGTAATAGGAAACATATACAACAAATAATAAATAGTAGATAAATCTTAATAAACCATTGCATAAAAAACCCTCTTTTGGTGGTAGTTTGGTACCTCACTCTAACTATCACAATACCTAAAAAATCACCATACTCTAGTAATATTCTTGGAAAACAACAGTGAATTTTTTCAACACCATGAAAAATAGAATCAATTTTAATATGAGGGCCCACCAACACTTCAATCCCCATTTAGCTCTCCATTCAATTACAAGCTCCCACCAGTACCTCATTTCTACACACACTTTACTAAAGATCATTTTAAGATTCCAATACGAATGCATATAGGTATGTTTTTAATGAATCACAAGTGTGGGACATTGTTACCAAGAAACTAACATCTTAAATTATGTATCTTAATTCATCCTCCCTTCATACTAAATTTAGGAATATTTATTCAAACAACGTATAATATAATAAAATATAAAATAACATCATACACACTTTTCTACGTGGCATATAGAAAAATATACTTAAGAATTGCATAACTTCCTTGATGCTTCACATATCCATTTTTTCAGCTTTGTAATCCCATATTTAATGTATTCCCCATTATGAAAAGAGCAACTTTCACACTACAAAAATAATCTAACCAACCACAAAATACAATGTCAACCCTACAAAAATACTTTCAAAACCATAAAAGTCAATAAGAAAAACAAGAAATATGTAAAATATATGAAAACTCCCAAAGAAAAAGAAGCAGCAAAGACAATGGGATTCTAGGTTTTTCCACCCATGTCCTGTACTAGAAAGGAGAACAAAAACACAAGTACAATTAAAATGGTAGTCACTATAATTAGTGTCATGGCCCCTAAACACCCAAACACATGACTAGGAATGAATTCCTAGCCCCAGGAATGCTTCCTCAAACACCCACACAAACGTTTTTTCCGCATCACTGATATTGAGCTTCACAATCCCCACATTTAATGGGGAAATTTTGGGTTTGAGATGATGGGATTTAGAACTCTTCTAGATATAAATGGGTCACTATAAGAGATAATAGTAAATATCAACTTGCCATCTCATGTGTATGCTAAGAAACTTGCAACAAGATTCAACCGATAAATATGAATGAATATAAATCTAACTTTGATTTCCATGATTGGTATAGGGTGAAAGAGACCCTAGCAATTGCCAATTCTGGAAATAAGGGGTAAATTAGAGCTGGATAGCAATTTTCATGGGATAATAGAGGTTTACGTTATGTTTTAGAGTGAGAATTTCTTTTATCTTTCCTCCCCTTCTTAATTTCGATGGGGATAACCTTATATTCATTTAAAATAATAAATATAATGTGGGCTAATCATACTCAATAGGTGTTTATTAAAAAATTATCCCATTAAAAATAGAAAACCCCTAAATTTATCCCATGGGATAAGATTAGCCCCTAAAAGTTTCCATTATGATATTGTAACATTCCCTATATTTAATGAAACAATTTGCATTATGAGTTCATTTCTTCAATCCCCTTTGTCCTCAGCTGATTTCATGAATTGCAACATATTGAAATAGAGTTTTTCACTTTCTTCTTGTTCCTGCCTCAATTATAGAGTCTATATTAGCTACCCTGCTGGGATGTTTAGTTTCTTATTCAAGAATGGTATTTCACTATCTTTCTCTTTTAAGATAAAAATAACATGTAATTCGTCACCTGGATTTGTACTCGAATCCATAATTTTACTCTCTATGGTCTTAATAGTAACATGCTTAGCTCCCATTGTCAGTTTCTCAACCTTCCACAAATATTTAAATATTTCCAAAGAAATTCTAATATTCCTTTCTTTTTTTATGGATTGTGCTACCTCGTTACATATCATATCACTTTTTTTCATGAATAAATATACTTTATCTAGATTATCAAATTTGCTTAAATCAACTTGGTACTCATCAACCCTCCATTCATTCAAGATAGTAGGATTTGGTACTATAGGTTATACCACAGACCATCTTAGAGTATCACTTTTATGGTCTGGTATTGTAAGTAATAATTTACCTAATGCACCTATGATTTTCTTGGTGTCCTTTATCATCTTGACATTTCGTTGTACTTTGTATGCAAATTCGCTTGCACTTCCACTAGTTGTGCTAAAGATTATTCTCTAGGTTCTATATATAGAATTCTTGGTTATGTGAAAGACATAGAAGGATAAGGAGTAAAATTTATTGATGGGCCTTCTCCTTTGTATGGGGGAGGTGGTATCATATCAATCAATTCCCTAGGTAGCTTATCATTATGCTCATATTCAATAATTTATCCCTCTACTCTAGCCCTTCCTGCTAGATGTTGTTGTTCAAAATCATCAATATCCATATATGTGGAAATATCTTCAAGTCTCCTTTTTTCTCCAAACTAATGAACTCTAACTCTTTCCTCCTCGATGCGCTTTTGAAATTCTTGGAATTCCTCTCATCTTTCTAATTTTTCTATATTTTTCCAATTTGGCCTTGGTTTGGTTTCATAAGCAAAATTATTAGTTTCCATTCTCTGCTTGGATTACACCCCATGAGGGTCACATGGTAAAGCTTATTATTTCTTAAATTTTAACTAAATCAAGATTTTTTCCAAATATTGCACTACTTATACTCCTCTAAGATGGAAATGACTAATATTAAGGTTAAGCTTCTATGATGCCTATAATGAGTGAAATGCCTCTCATTGACCTTCAATATTTGTACGCATACTCCATAGCAAAGACCCCGCGAGTAAGTAAGGATGCGAGCCGGTAGGGTTCCTCCGCAAATCCATATACCCTAATCATTATATATTCCTCAAATAGAAACCAATCCATTGTTATCATTTGCGAAGTGAATTGAAGCCACTTTTGGTTTTCAAGAAATATCCTTTGAGGATTAGAGCCATGGATAAGGGTGTATGATATATTCATGACCTTGTTATCAAACTGAGTGTAGTTGGAATTGTCAGATCTTCTCAGGAATAAATCATTCCATATGAACATTGGAATAGGGATT
Organism: Pseudotsuga menziesii; assembly: GCA_001517045.1. Classification (NCBI taxonomy): domain Eukaryota; kingdom Viridiplantae; phylum Streptophyta; class Pinopsida; order Pinales; family Pinaceae; genus Pseudotsuga; species Pseudotsuga menziesii. Next base: position 170,968 of record LPNX010488650.1, on the reverse strand, counting down.
CCATTTGAACATTGGAAGGGTATATAAATAGTTCTATGAAAATAAATTCTTGTAATTTCTCTTGGATAGCTTGGTCTAGGAAATTCCAGTGATCATATTTTGGGAAGGTATTTGAAGGCATGGGTGTCAATATTAACAAGAACCATAAAATCATATCATCTACCTGTTTATCATTTTCATAAACCATAATGTTGCACATCAATGATATTACTTTTATTGAGAATTCATAGAACACTACAACTTTATAAGGTGGGGGGAATTTATAGATAACAACTCCCTTCTAAAGGTGATTTAGTGGGTATAGGTTTCAATCATAAGGAATGAGATTTTGGTAGGAGGATGATAGGGATATCTCATTGAGGTTTTTCATTTTTAGGAAATGTACTATATAAACCATGTTTTTCATATTGGATTTATCTATGCTACATAGGGTGGTAGAGAGGTGTGACAACAGAATTGCTTTCTTGTTGGGAGAACACTACATAAAACAATGGGATGTGAATTATGGAAAATAGAGGGACCTAGGACATACTACTCGAGCAACATTAGATTCCCACAAGTAAAATGGATCTTGTTTTGCAATGACTAATGATTGGGCCTCTTGCAAGGGTTTCATTTAGGTCAAATTCCATGATAATGGTTTAAAAAACAAGAGCATGTTTGTATAATATGTTATGATCAACAAAAAATAGGGTCTTGGGTAATTTCGATCTAGATTACTGAGCCATTTTTTGGGTTATGTTTTACTCTGTAACAAAAAATAGGGTCTTGGGTAAATCCTAGTGTACTACTTTGTTTTTTAAGAGATATCGGTGAGTACATATGAATCATAATACTCCATGTGTCCCTTTTTTCATATTTAACTACACGACAGAGTAAATTAACACCCGCCACTTTTATCAAGGAGTTGTCCACATTGATCGTTGATCTATTGATGAATTCCTTTAATACTGTGTTCACTTTATTTATCATGTATGAATCTTTGTTGGTGAAAACCCACCAAAACATCCTTGTCGATAGTGGCTCTCACTCTATTGATGCTAAACCAACACAATATCCTTGAGCACCAACCCAGAGAGGGTTTACCCTACTGAGCAACATCCGCAGAGCAAATGAGGTCTCACCTAATATTTTTAAGGGAGAGCTCTCAGAACCAAGTTTCCAGCAGTGAGAAGGGAAGATATGGCATTTGACAAGATATAGCAGCATAAACATCATATTATAGAACTAAGACAATTATCATGATCTACCTTCATCGCTACATATCTAAAAAATCTCATCATTCATTTGTCACAACAGTATCAACACAGCAGTATAAAACAACTTTAACCATAATGTATCAGAAATGTAACAGAATTGGAAGAGATCTAAGAAAAATCATCAAATAGATGGAATATATCATAGCATCATCAGTAAATCATAATCGAAAGACAACAACAATAGATCATAGCATCATCATAATAGATTCGACACACTTCTCATTGATATCGCAACAGAGAAAATAGTAAGACAAAGATAAGATTTATGCAACAACCGTGATGCCATATTCATTCAGTGCAACAGATCCAAACAGATAATTCTTCCATGGTAGGAGACTAATTAGATCCCCAAAATTCAGATAGATCGTAGATAAAACATATGACTCTCTCCTGTTTATCGCTATCTCGGTATTAGGATATCTTATCTCTATTACAACTACAAAAATATCTCTATATATAGGATTGCACCTTTACATTAAAGGTCCACTTCTAACTAACTTCTATCTGCTAATGACCTATGGCGACAAAACTTGGTCAAATAATATATTAAATATTCAAAACAGTTGTTTTTCCACCCATCGTGCTGATCTGGCCTTGCGCGTTGTTGCATGATATTGCATAGCTGCCATGATGCTACACAACTCACTTACTAAAATCCCTACCAACAAGCCCCCAACATAGTCTTTTGGCTTGTCCCCGAGCCACGTCAGGTTGACAAGGTATACACCAATGTGCAGGTGTGCCTGTTTTGCAGTGGCATGGAACTGGGATTCCGATCCTACCACTTTCTCTTGGGGATAGATGATGAGCCAACTGACATGCTCATGAATTCTTCTTCGAGATTCATGGGCTGAATAGGGGACTCTTTTTCACTAGAAATCTCAATTACATCGAGGTCGCTCAGCATGCCTCACACCCCAAACCTTACAATGCACTTGATGACTCTAGACTTTGACTCTGCAACTCATTAAAATATCACAACACAACTACACAATTTACACTCTGCTCAACACTTTTCTTGCTCAACTAAATAATTCCTTCTTCCCGCATCCTATGCGCTTTTTATAGGCACCTCCCAATTCAAACTCATCATTGCTGGATCTACGATCTCCATCATGACTAAATACAACAATAATGATGCCAAATCCATCGACAATCCTACTCTTCTAACGGTCAGATTGACCATTAATGCACGTCACTTCAACAAGTGCCACCAGCTAACTGTTTTAATTACCTACATTTATTACTAATTTGACCAACCCACAGCTCTGCAGCTGTTGCAGGTGATCTCCTTTCCATCGCAACTAACTCTTATCCTTGCACAGCCTCATCCCCTAGGTTCGCCTTGATTCTTATATATATATATATATATATTTATAGTTTCTTAAGCATTGCGCAGCTCTGACCCCATCCTATAGGGATTTAAGAGTCACCCATTGATGAGCGTCGGTAATATCGCACCATCTTATTGTTGTAACTGAATTGCACCTCCAGAAGTAATGGAATGAACAAGATATGGTCCTAACCAGTGCATCTATAACTTACCTGGATGCTTTATGGACTTGTTGGCATATAACAACATCAAATCTCCTTCCACAAACTTTTTTTTCTTAATGTGGTGATCATGCCATGCCTTCTGTCGATCCTTTGCAACCTGCTAGTGGAAGCTTGTAATAAAATGGTCTCCTTCAAGATGGACAAATTGTTCAATGCACTCTTCTAATTCTTCTGCATCATCCATGCCCGTCGTCGTAGTGATGCAAAAAATAGGAACAATGTAATCCATGGGCATGACCGCCTCTTTCCCATATAGCATCTTAAATGGTTTTTGTCCTGCCATCTATTTGCAAGTAGTGCGATAGGCCCATAGCACTGCTGGAATATTCAAGTCCCAGTCATCATGGTTAGCATTACATACCTTTGTAAGAGTTGTTTCCAAAATTTTGTTGAACGCTTCGACAGTCCCATTCTCCTGTAGATGGTATGGTGTTCTCCTCTTATGTTGCACCTGCAATTCCTTAGTTAGTGCTTTCACAGTATGGTTGACGAAATGATTTCCCTAGTCACTCATTAAGATCTGGGGACACCCAAACTATGTCAAAAAAATTTCAAAGATGAACCTCACTGCTGTCGCAGTGGTACAATGCACAACTAGCATAGCCTCTACCCACCTGTTGATATAGTCAGTTGCAGTAATGATGTATCGTGCCCCAGTCCTTGTCTCCGGTGGATTAATAGGACCCACAAAATCCACATCCCATTTATCAAAAGTTTTCAAAGTCACCATGATGGTTTACCGACATACTGGTAAACATCACAACTGTTCGCATATTTTGTGGCATCATTATGCAACGTAGGCCACCATAGCCCAGCACGAAACACCTTCTGCGTAGTATCCCTTCCTCCATAGTGACCTCCTGCGATTCTTGCATGTGCCTCTTCTAGAATAGGTCCCTTCTCATGTGGTAGGATAGACCATCGTAAGATTTCATGTAGTCCAAGATTATATAACTACCCAGCAATCAGCTAGAAACCAGAGGCCTTTACTACCAGCTGCTTCTTTTGGCTAGTTGACATGTCCTCTAAGGAGACACTAATGGACAAGAACTGAATGATAGGGGCATAGTGATCATCTGTGATGTTGACATGGAACAGTTGTGCATATGTCAATCCATCATCAATATTGGACAGTTATTCATCGGTCTCAATGTGAGACAGGTGATCAGGGCTAGCGTTCAACGATCCTAGTTTCATGACTATTATGAAGTTAAACTCCTGAAACAGAGGTAGCAACCAACATATTTTACCCGCCAACACAGGCTTATTGACCAAGTATTGCAAAGCATAAGGATCACTGAAAATTTTGAAATGTCCACCCTACAAATAGTTCCTGAAATTTTGCAAGGCATAAAGCATCGCCAAGCCTTCTCTCTCAATCGTTGTGTAATTTTGTTCAGAAAATGACAACTTTCTATTGGCATATGAAATTGGGTGATCCAGGTTTCCCTCACCTGGATGCACAAGAACAACCCTTGCCTCAACAGATGAGGTGTCGACGTACACATGGAACTCCTTATTCCAATCAGGAAAAACCAGTATGGGCATGGAGGATATATTGGCCTTCAATGTGTCGAAATTGCCTTGACATTCCTAAGTCCACTCATGTTCATCATCCTTTTTGAGTAGCTTCTCCATGGGGGTAGTAATTGCAATGTATCCCTTGATAAAATTATGACAATATCCCATATGCCCCAATGTTTCCCAAATCATCTTCACATTCATTGGCGGTGGCAAAATAAGAATTAGTGCGATCTTCGTTGGATCAACCAACAAACTGTCCTTACACACGATGTGTCTGAGTAGCATTCCAAACGGCGCACAGAAAATGTAGTTCTTATAATTTAATGCAATCTGATGCTGTCAACACCGTTCAAGCATTAATCGCAAGTTGTCAAGATGGTCCCTAATTATCCCATTGATAGTCCAATCATCCATATATACTTACAGGAACGTTTGGATAAAGTCTTTAAACACGGCAACAACTACTCGAAAAAATACTGTAGGTTCATTCTTCATCCCAAAAGGCATAATTGTATATTGAAAATAGCTCCATTGAGTGACAAACATGGTATTATGGAAATCCTCCTTGGCAATCCATATCTGGTGGTACCCTGAAAAACCATTCGTGAAAGAATACATCTCCTGACCACCTACTCCTTCAAGGACTTCATCTGTAAAAGGAGTCGGGAACAGATCATGCATGCATGCATCATTCAAATTTATTAGGTCAATGCAAATACAAATTTCACTAGTGTTTTTGTCTTGGACCACCATAGAGCTTATCCACTCTGATTCTTCTACAGGCTCGATGATCCTTACATTCATCATCTGATCTATCTCAACCTTCACATGGTCCCTTTAGCCTGTGTTCAGTCGATACAGCCTCTATTGCACAGGTTGTGCATCTAGTTTCAACATGATTTTCATCTCACCCAGATCCCCTAATATCCCCTTCATTTCTAAAAACCCCGTTGGAAAAAGATCCTAGAATTCATGTAGGAGGTCCATGATTTTGGCCATTGTCTCCTCATCCCAGTAGTCCACAACATTGGAAAATTTTGGGTTCTCTTCTGATCCAATGTTGACTCTTCTAATCTTCAGCGGCTGACTCATTGAATTCATCGTTATGCCAGCTGCTACAACGTTGTGGCTTCCTTTAGACTTCAGAATATTAACATTCTCCAACTCATTATCATCTTTAGGTTCCCCAAACAAGTTGTAGGATGTCATCATGTTTTGTATCAAGCAGTGTGCATATCGATCAACTAGGTATGCAATAGGGATGACCTTCAATACTATGCCACGGATGATTTGCAATGCATTATGAACTTCTGGGTTGGCATCTTGGAAACTAAACATCTGTATAAAGAAAATAGACAACTCCTCCCAAGTGGTGATAGTTCTGTGCAATTTTTCCGCTACATACTAGGATCTAGGCATCTCGTCGAGAGTGTGAACAAAAGCATGGACCCACTCATATTTGGGTGATGATGCCCACAAGGCCTAACATTCTATCAAATGAGTGGTGGGGTCATTCTTCCCATCATATCTCCCAGCATGATAGACCTATGAATCACCGAATCGCACCATCATCGATATTCGACACTGTCCCTAGTCATGGATCATCTGCTTGTGCGTTGCCAACCATAGGGTCAGGGTAGCCTTCAATTCTACATGTAGGGCCAATAAACTTTGGGGCTTGAACAATTTCTCTTCAAACTCTTGAAGGAATTCTGGTAACACTGGAATCCCTTCATAAAAGGGCAACTCAACCATCTCAGCAGTGACATGACAGAGAGACTGCATAATCAACCCGCATTTCCTGAATGACACTTCATGCAACCTATTTTGCCAATTTTCTAGAGCATCATCGAAATCAAAATACCCAGAAATAGCACTGTTCCATCGAAGTTCACCATCGATGGTAGGATGGATATATTCTTCATAGATATCATAAGCATGATCCCAACTTCTACCGACCTCATCCTTCACTGGTTCAATATACCGACGTCCTTCCTAAGGGTCCATGGGAGCGATGACCCTAACATCTTGGTTCTCAAATGTCATGACCTGTTTCCTGAAATTTATGACTACCATGCTATCATTAGCCCATCCAATCCCTAGTAGTGTGGGATAAGAACCTCCACCTTCAACTACTTCTATCACATCAAAATCAACATGTGTTTTCATACCTTCAATATTGACAACTAGGTTTGAAATGCGACCAATGGGCTGAAATTTTTGCCTAATTTGCTAGTTGCAATTACATCAGTGAAAATCCCAAGGTCAGCTTCCCCATCAACTTCTAGGTTTGCTTGGTCAGGATGTTTAGATCTAATCCAAGATCCAGAATAACCGATTCAACCTCATAATCTCTGATCTCAATGTTCATCCTCATTTCCTTTCCTATCTTCCTCTATTGCAAAGAGTTCATAGGAGAATCCTTCAATGCCTCATCCTGGTGCTACGATAGTGTCTCAAGCTCGACAAGGGATTTGGGGTCCCTTTCTAGGGACAAAAAACTCTCAAAGAACTGCTACAAGTTACCATGCTGCCACGATGGTCCTGCCTCTAAAGAGGGATCAAAAGCAAATGGCATGTCAATAATCGGTAACGTACCCAGATTTCTCCCGATTGCATGCTTTTCCCCAAAGAAGGTGTCCTTCTCCATCACAATATCAAATTCTACCTTTTCCTTTCCAGTGAGCTGAACTTGCTTCCATGGTCCATCTTCTCCAGTCGTCACACTAGCGCGAGTGACAACCCTAACGTCGACATCCTTCATTCGTGGTTCGGCTTGAATTGTTGCAACCATTGATCCTTGATTCAAGTTCAATGGCAGGTTCTGATTCAATGAATGATTATGAGTCTATGGCAGGTTTTGAATTTGATTTTGAGGTGGGATCTAATTTTGCATTATCAGTTGGTTATGCACTTGGAACATAGGATGGTTTTGAGTCTGCGCATTCTCCAACTGAGGAATGTTTCCAACCTTCCATTTTGTAATCAACTGAGGGAAATTTTCAACATTATGCTCACTGACCGCACACTATGTACACTGCACATGAGGGCACTCCCTCTAATAGTTCCCAAATACTCCACACGTATAACACTGAATTGATTCTCAACCTCTTCCTCCCCCTTGAACGAAGCCTTCTCCTCGAACGAAGCCTCCTCCTCGTCCTTTGAATCCTTCGCGGAATCCTCCTCAAATTCCTTCTTACTGAAACTAAGGCTGGCCCATTTTCTGTTGTGGTGGGTTTTTTTGTTTTTTTTGTTATCAACCCAAATGACACTTCTCCATCCGAGTAATGACATTCCTTATGATGGTACACAAAAGGACATTTCAGGATTGAAGTTTGTCGAAACACTATAGATGGTCATGACATGAGATGCATTTATCCTTCAACCAGCATGCCATATTATTTTTCTATGTGTTTATGGGCATACATGACTATCTTCATTGCAAATCACATACATACGCGACTATTCCCATTGACAACCTGCATATTGTATGCGACTATGTCCATTGCAACCCGCGTATAGATCTATATGCAGGTTTACTTTAAGCAACTCGTGTGTCATATGAGGGTTTCCTATATTAATAGTTGCGTACACATCCATTAGACATTAAAAAATATAAATCACAATTAATGGAGATTACTTAAGCCTTAATAATTAACCAAATTAACTGTCTCAACCTCCTCAACCTTCGAAACTGCTCTATTTCCCAAAGTATAAATACAGGCCTTGGGGAGGGAATTAATCAATAAATCTTGGAGAGAAAAGTTATGCTAGTGGTATTTCTTCAGAAGTATTTGGAGTAGCAGAAATCAAAGTCCTTTGGATGCATAGGATTCCTTGTCTCAAGCATTGGGTTGTACACTTATCTCATTCACTGATTGTTAATAAAGAGAATTCTTGTTCCAACTTTGTGTTGAGTCTCTTTCATGTATTAGGGTTGATGAATATATTTGATTAAGCACTATATATGTTGCTTTTCTAATGTGTCATATATACATGTATAATATTGTACTTGGAGAATTTTCTCTTTGCAGGTGAAGGAGATGCATCCCTGAAAGATTTGGAGAGAAGTAGAGCAGAAGAAGATAAAGCTTGGATCAATCATCGGTAATTGGGTGAGTCCAATATTTCTTCTTGTTTCATTTCTGTACTTAGCTAAATCTAATTGTATGCAAGTTTTAGAAGTAAGTTGGTAACCCTAGACCCTAGGTTACAAGGGTGTTTATTCCCGAACAACAGAACCGGCGAATCTGCTAGGGAGCCCAGACTGTTGTGGGTTAGTTCTGTTGATCATTGCCTAGTCTTTGTGTGGTGTCTTGTCTTGGTTCAAACCTTGTAGTGGTGCTCTGAATTCCTTGATAATTTTTTTTGTTTGAAAAATTTAACTCCTGTACGTGAGTTGCTCTTGTACACAGTTGCGTATAGAGGTCTACGTACATAGGTTGCTCTATAGCACAGTCACGTACAGTATGTGGGTTGCTCTTGTACACAGTCGTGTATAAGCCTGAGCAGCAAATTTTTTAGGGTTGGGTTGCTTGTCCCTGTCCTTTATAGATTTTGTCTTGCTGAGTGTCCTTCACTATGAGCATTGCACTGTGAGTTTGATGACCTTGTCAGCCATACCTTGTGCTTTCTTGTAAGCCCTTGAGTTCTTATTGTTTGGATTGTATTTTTGTTAGAAGCTTGAAGTGGATTTTCCTGTTGGGTAATAGGTTCAAGTGTTGGTTGTCTGAATCGGTGATCATGGTTCTAAACACTGTATGTCCCATTCTATTTTTGAAAGCATTGGTTTTTCACTTACCTTTGATTGATTTCAGTGATTTCCATTTCATTGTGTTTGCCCAAGCTAGGATTTTCCAAGTCTTCCTTAGGTGGTTGATCTTTGGTTTTATGAATCTGATTTACTTCATTTTGCTTACTTTATACAGTTAGTTTATTCAAGCATACTCAAGTATTGTGCATTTAGGTGCATAGTAGTCGTTGAGCCATTTGAAAAGTGAAAAGAAAACATTAGAAACATTTGCATTTGGAATTTGCATACAGTAGTTTTGTTTTTAGTTTTTAAACAAAATCTCAAAAATTACAAAAATATAGTCTTAATTTTCTCTTTATTTGTTGCATTTTCATCAGTTTATATCTACAAAAAAAAGAAAGGAGAAACTTGTTTTTTAAGTAGTGATAATCTGCTTTGGAAGTATACACCTGTTGTTTTTTACATTTCTTATCGAGTCAATAACATGATAGTATTTCACTCCAATTGCCTTCTAAGTAAAAAATATCCCTTAAAATGAACGCAATAATTAAAATTTATTAGTAATTTCTGTTTTTTAGGGCCATACACCTACTAGATTAGGCTAGACTTGTGGGATAGGAAGTGTAAACTCCCCATAAGTATTTAAATTCGAACATAGTGGGCCAATCGATAGGCAAATCCTTCTCTTTATCAATAGTATCTGGGAAGCTCCTCTCAAACAAGAGTCAAGCACAAGGCTGCATGGAGGCATTGGACTGAGGAGATAACCCTCTGATTCCTTGTCGAAACATAAACCAAGGTTTTTACGTATCTGGGGATTCTATCCTAGATAGAGTTTTAGGCTCAACTACCCTGCCCATGCATACAAATCAGGCTTGCAACTGTCCCCCCATACTATTGGTATAGTTAAGGTAGTCTCTAGTCTCTTGACATCTAGGGTTTATGCACAGGTAAACCAGAAGGGTATTTTTGGTTCACCTTGGATGGGCTTGGAAGGAAAGGGGGATTCACTTGTTGACCAATATCCTATCACGTTAGTTCATATTGTGGGTTTTAAAATTATCAAAAATTGAACCAATATATTCCAGGTATTGGGGGGATGAGGGGTTTAAGGTGGGGGTGGGTAGGGTGGTCTATAAGGATTGAGGTATAAAAACGGGTGGGAAGGAGGTTTTAAGTATTGGGAGGGGGTTTCAACAAAAAGAGTTTGGGTCAATATCGCTGGAAATTAAGGGTATTCTTTAATATCCCACGATCGCACGTGCTATGTGAGAGGTTCACTAAGTGAAGTCCCCGTGTTGGAAGGTAACCCTTATTGAAAGTGTAGGTGGGCAGTGGGTGATTCCTCCACTTGTGCCTAAGAACCTATTCAAGGACGCCAAGAAATTGTCTTTCAGCTTTCTTCGGGAAAGTATATATTTTACCCTTGCTGACTGTTGAGACTTTAGGAATTTTCGTAGTGATTTCTCTGTGGTTTGTCTATGTTTAGTTGACCTTAGGGTTTCAAAATTCAAATTTACAATCATGGAGTACCAACCTATCAGAAGGTCATGAGGGTTGCAAAACCTTCCTCCTCTCATCACATTGGAACCTCCACCTCCCCCTCAAAGGCAGAGATTGGACACAGATAATTCTTTTGAACCGATAGGAGTTAGTGAAGTTCTGGGTGAACTAGAACTGAGGGAAAACCATTTTGATTTAAACACAGTTGAGATAGAAGACTTCCAGGCTAACGAGTTTGCAAGGAATTTTAATACACCCTTAACTGACTTAAACGATCCCGTGATCGTCCAGGTTTGTCCTTTTGACCCACCCGTGATTGGTGTCCCTATGGGTGGGATAATGTCTACTATAGGAGAAATCTCTTTTATTTCCACCTCAGCCACTCCGGCTGAAGGGGTGCTACCTCCCTTGGTAAGTTCAACCGCTGGTTCCCACAAGCCTAGCAGGTGCTTCTAGTGATATGGTTACTGGGATTCCTAGTATACCTATAGTTCCTAGCTCCTTCACACACATTGCCCAGAGTGGTACTATAGGATCCTCGGCTTTTGTCCAAGGATTTCCTTGGAATGGGGGGCATATTCCCCCATCCACTCCATATGTAGGCCCATCACCCTATTATGTAGGGGTGCAGTTTGGAAACACTAACCCTTACGGTCAAGGTTTTCGAACTCCAATTTCGGTTCCGTTCATGAGCTCTCCCTTTTCGTTGTTTAACGGAGGGATACCTGCTACTGTATTTCAAACCCCAGTTTTGACTGGGGCATCCATAACCTCTTATAATGCACCTCACATAAACAATCCTATGTCTTACGAATGGAATCCATTCCAAATTAACCCATCCACTTCACAATCGGTGGCAGGGGACAACCCCAGCTTCACATATGGGAATTTTGGGGCAAGTCCCTCTAATCCCCATTCTGGTACTTTTAGTGCTCTGGTTAGACCTAAGCTTCCTTTCTTGGCAACAATAAACTTGCCAGATTTGTCTAAATTGATGAATGACCCGGTGAGGCATGATCCCTCTTAGCCACCCGTCCCTACCAAGCTTCCCTCGGACATCCCAAAATTTGAAGGCAAACTTGGTGAAGATCCTGGGGCTCATGCCACCAATTTCCATTTATGGTGTTCTTCCAACTCACTGAATGAAGATTCAGTACGATTGAGGCTGTTCCAAATAACCTTGACGAGTATTGCAGCAAAATGGTACATTGAGCTTCCTTCTGTTGCATTTAGCAGTTTTTGGGACTTGGCTAATGCATTCCTTAGCCACTTCCAGCTTCCTGTCTGATATGATTTCAGAACAGAATTGTTATCTACCTTTCGGACAGAACAAGGCCACCCACATCTCAGATCACATCCAAGAGTGGAGGAGATGAAAGAGCCTTATTAAAGCCACTATTCCTCCTAAGTTCTTATTAGAATGGTTCCTTAAATCACTATTGCCTTATATATCTAAGGACGTATCTACTTCAGGAGTGACAAGTGAAGACGAAGCTATCCTCAGGGCCCAACAGTTAGACTTGATTTAATCTCAGTCTGGGATCTTGTATGAGATTATCCCTAAGGCACTGAGGCCAACCCACGATGTAGAGAAACCTAATTTTGGACCCCATGCTGATGTGTGGTTGGTTTCGTAAATTCTCTCATTGTAGAATCTTTTGCCAAACAGCTCCATCAGCTGTCTGTCAAACATTCTATGGTGGAGGTAGCAAAGGCTGCCCCCTCACCCCAAAATGCAAATGTTTTTGCACAAACCTCTTAGAAGGGCAATAAGCAGCCCAGTGGGAAAATAAGAGAGGAAAGAAAGGGGAGGGAAACCAAAACAAGCAGAAACCCACAAACAATGCTGATGGGGGCAAGAAAGAAAAGAAGAAGGTGAAATTCCCATGTAAGTTGTGCAATGAAGATCACCTTACTCTTCTTTGTCCCCTTATGGAACAAGCCCAGAAGCTGTTAAAATCTCACCAACCGGATGTCCTGAAGGATCCTTTTACCCAAGGACAGAATTATGCTTCAACTTCGAATGTAGTAGGGGGCACTCCAGATGCCCCTGACCCCAATTATATCAACATGGTTCGATCTCAAACTTTACTACACACCAGGAATAAGAACTATGAAAAAGAGACCTCAGAGAAGGGTAAGTCTATAGGTGAAACTTCTAACCCTCTCACAATCGAGAAACCTACTGAAATTATGCCCAAGATACTGAAAGGTGTCTTTAAGAAGACCTTGCATAATCCTAATTCTAGGGCTACATCAAACTACTCCATAGTTGAAGACTTAGCCCAGACACCTTGTGCAATGTCAGCTTTAGATGTGTTACATAGTTGTCCCACCCAACGGGGTGCACTCTTAGCAGCCTTAGGCAGTATGGACTCATCGAGTCTCATGGCGAAATTTCACTTGTCTGATGTCAAAATTCGCCTACCTTATCATGTATCCTTATCGATAGATGTCATCCATGGTGGAAAGACTATTGGAAGGGAATTTGTTGATAAGGGTGCTTCTACATGTGTTATGTCCTTATCTTGTTGGAAATCTCTTATATCCCTAGAGCTGGTTCTGTCAAACACCCTACTTACTGCTTTCAACGGAAGGTCATTGCATCCACATGGAATACTACCGGCTTTTGAAATCAAGTTGGCAGGGAAAGCGGTGTCTGTTGAGGTAGAGGTGATTGATGTGCCTTTGGATTATAACCTTCTCTTGGGAAGAAGTTGGACTAATGCCATGTCTGCTATTGTATTGGTCTTCTTTCGAGTAGTAGTGTTTCCACATGAAGGGAAGTTGGTTACTATTGACCAACTTAGTTTCACTCGAAAAGGCCACATGGAGTCTAATGAGTCCATTGCGCCATTGTTTGATTAGGTTAAACCTGCTACAGAGAGCTTAGGGCCTCGAATGTATGCATCATTGATGGGCACATTTTATCTTCCAACTTCCATTAATTATATAGGTTATACCAGTGTGGGGAAATCCATAGCCACGGTTGTTGATAGGACTGATCCTTGGGTTCTCCCTTCCCACTATGAACCTGAAGTGCCCATATCGATAGTGGAAGTGGCTTACCATGCTATCACCCAAACCACTATTGATCCCATTCTAGTCCCCCTCACAGTCTCATAGGAACTGGAAGAAGCCTATCTTCCTGCTTGGGCAGAAAACTCTTTGCATTCTACATACTATTTAGATATGGTTTTACCTTCTGATGAAGCCATTCTAGAATCCATGTGTAGATGTGATAAGATCTACAAATATCTTCACCATCGATCCTATTTTCTTCCAGATTTAAGCATGATAGAGAATCAGGAGTTTCGTATGAGACTGGTAGACGATGTTGATACACCCATCAATCCCATACAATGGGAAGGAATGTTTGTTGAGGGGAACATGGAAAATATTTTTGCTACCATCCCTATCGACATATTTGTAAATCCTGACATTGTGGAAAATATACATATCGGCACAAACTACTCTCCTGAGGAGATTGCAATCTATACATCCTTTTTGAAGAAATTTGGCGACGTTTTTGCCTTGTCATAGGAGGAGATGCCAGGAATTGATCCATCTATATTTGAGCATGAGATCCAAACATACCCTGACACTAAACCTGTTCAGCAAAATTTGAGACCTATTAACCCGCGTAAAGCGGTGGCAGTGAAGGCTGAAGTGAAAAAACTGCTAAAATCCGGTTTTATTTATCCCATAGCTCTGATAGAATGGGTATCCAACCCTGTTCCTGTTGATAAAAAGAAAGGGACCATACGCATTTGTACTGACTTCAGAGATTTAAACAAAGTCTGTCCTAAGGAAAACTATCCCATTCCATTTATAGATCAAATTATTGATGCTTACACAAGAAGTGAAGTCTTTTTGTTTATGGATGGTTTCTCCAAATATAATCAAATTCAAATAAAATAGGAAGACCAAAATAAAACTGCTTTCATTTGTCCTTGGTGTACCTTCGCGTACAAAAAAAGTCCCTTTGGATTGAAAAATGCTGGGACTACCTTTCAGTGGGCAATGAATTTTTCCTTTCATGATATTAAAGCCATTGTCAAACCTTAGCTTGATGATCTACCTACACATTCTCATAAGAGGATTGACCATCCAGATCACTTGCGTTTGATATTTGAATGACGCAGATACTATAAAATTTGCTTGAATCCCCACAAGTGTGTGTTCTGTGTCGAGTCAGGGAAACTGCTTGGATTCATTGTCTCTAACAAAGGCATTCATGTGGATCCTTTAAAAGTAGAGGCCATTGTAAATCCGTCTCCTCCTCGTTCTATCAGGAAACTTCAGAGCCTGCAGGGGAAGTCCAATTTTATTCGACATTTCATTGTAAACTATGCCAATATTACTAAGGGTTTCATGCACCTATTAAAAAAAGACACCCCATTTGTATGGGATGAAACTGCACAACTCACATTCGAGGCATTGAAAAAAGCTTTTTTGTCGGCACCATTACTGCGTCCACCAGATTACTCTATGGATTTTATATTGTATATGGCTGTGTCTAAGTCGACCATAGGGGTGGTCCTAGTCTAGGAGGACGATAAGCTCCAAGAGCATGTTGTTTATTATCTCATATGTGCTTTAGCTGGACCTGAACTCAGGTAATCCCACATCGATAAGTTGGCCTTAGCAGCTGTTTATGTTGTTCAGAGGTTACGTCACTACATCTTACTAAGGACTACAATGGTAGTGGTGGATGTTAATCCTTTTCAATATGTTTTGTCCCGATGGATTGTTGGAGGAAAATTCAACAAATGGATAGTCATTCTCCAAGAGTTTGACTTAGATTTTCAATCTGCCAAATCCAAAAAATCCTTAGTTTTTGCTGAGCTTATTGTAGAATTTCCAATAGAAGAAGATGTAGCTATTGAAGAAGACTCATTCCCAGATGAGCACATCTTTTTGATTTCCACCTCTAACCCATGGTATAGATATATACTTATATATCTCCAAACTTTGAAGTATCTTGCAACTTTCTTGCAGCAAGAACGATGTAAACTACACCTACATGCCAAGAAATACCTCATCATAGGAGATACTTTATATCGTAGGGGGGTAGATTCTATTTTGCGTCGATGTCTTATCCACGAGGAAGCGGAGACTATCCTGAATGATGCCCATAGTGGAGTGTGTGAGGGTCATTTATCTGGGTTAGCAATAGCCCAGAATATATTATGTGTCAGTTATTTCTAGCCAACAGTCCTTAAAGATTGTGTGGAAGCCATGAAGCGCTGTCATCCTTGTCAGCTCTACACCAGAAAGATGCGATTGCATCCTGGTCCATTATTTCCTGTTATCTCACTGGGCCCCTTCATGAAGTGGTGAATTGATTATGTGAAGTGTAACCCAGCCTCGGCTAGGGGGCACAAATATATCATTGTCACTGTGGATTATTTTACAAAATGGGTATAGGCAATGCCCACCTTTAGAGCTGACGGGGAAGCTGCAACTTTTTTCGTGTTCAATCAAATTATAGCATGATTCGGTATACCCATGGTGATTGTCACTGACCATGGTAGTCATTTTCAAAATAGCATGATGACTGAACTAACCATTATGCTAGGATTTACACAAGAACATTCATCTTCGTTCTATCCTCAAGAAAATGGTCAGGTCGAGGTTTTCAATAAAACTTTGAAGACTATCCTCATATGTACTATTAATGTAGCCCATTCCAACTGGAATATCATGCTATATCCTACATTTTGGGCATATTGGACTGATGTAAAAAATGCTATAGGGTTTTCACCTTTCCAACTCGTTCATGGAGTGGAAGTTGTTACCCCAATTGAATGTGAAATCCCTTCTTTAAGAATTGTTATTCATGTGTTACCTGATACGACTGAGCTTGAAGAATTTCTATTACATTTAGAATACCTTGATGAACAGTGTAGAGATGCGCTGACATCAAAACAAGCTCACAAAAATAGGGTCAAAATCCAATATGATAAGTCGGTTAAGCCTTGTATTTTCTCTAGAGGGGAACTTGTATTGCTCTGGGACCAAGACAAAGAACCCCTGGGGGCAGGAAAGTTCAGGTCTATGTGGTTGGGACCGTATGTCATGTCAAAGTTGTTAAAGAAGGGCGCATATGAATTAATTGATTTTGTTGGGAATAAGCTGCCTAAGCCTAGAAATGGGCTCTACCTAAAAAAGTACTATGCTTAGGCTTAGCACTTTTTCTTGTATTTTATTGTATGTATTTTTATGTACGCTAGATCATCGGTTTGTGTTTTTTATACCATCTACTAGTTGTTACAAATGTCTTTAGAGAGGTTTGTAGGTTTCTCTAATGGCGCCAGTCGCCACACTTGTAATCTAGCTTCAACTGCATGGGTCATTTATTCATCCTCAGGATAGTTAGTTGCCTCAGGAGGCGCTTGCTTAGGTCCTTCTTCTAATAATGTCGCTAAATATAGGGCTATAATTGAGCTTCTATGGGATGTTTTTTCACGTGGTATCACCCAGCTGGAAGTCCGACTGGACTCTCAATTGGTGGTTTCCCAGCTCAATCGGGCTTATCAGGTGCGGAACCCTATTCTATTACGTCAATTTATGCAAGATAGGTTACTGGAAATTTTTTTTGAGTTCATTACATTCAATCATATTCCAAGGAATAAAAATTCATTAACTGATGTATACGCTAATTACA
>LPNX010488650.1:115395-153418 GCA_001517045.1 Pseudotsuga menziesii | reverse complement strand
ATATATATATATATATATATATATAGATGTGAATATCTGTTCATATAGATAGTTCAAGTCTTTGATCCTCAAATCGAGTCATAATTGTATAATATACAAAAAATATACAAAATATGGATCAAAGTCCATCAAATGCTTCTAGATCTAAGCTGGACCACCCTAGTCCCCCCGGTCTCCCTGTACTCTGGATTCTTCAGCCTCCTCGGCTTCACCAGCTTCAACATCTATGTATACCAATACTACTCTGGCTACCCACCTCAGAAGGCATATCCAGAGAGGTGGTACACCAGCCATGAACTCCTGCATGATGGCGGGGATGTGCTCAATCCGTAAGGTGGGTACTCTTTGGGTAAGCCTGGCTAGCTGTTATGAAAAGAAATTCCTATGGATTTGGTTACCATAATAAACAGCTTGACTCCAAAAATCAATCCTTTCCAATATGCAAGAGAAATCAAATATCTAACACTAAAGGATCAAACCTCATACCTTATTCTAGATGGTTGAAGTAGATCCCCGTTGAGCTTTCCAACTTCAAGTTGAATTGATGAATCACTTCCTCAACAACAAGTAAACAAGTCAAGCATACTATATATATTGGTGTTAGATCTACTCTAGAATATATAATCAACAATGTATAAGCATTTGAAATCATCCATGGATAAAATATTCATTCAAACATACATTATTAAACAGGAAAATATATTTCTATAATATAAAATCAAAGATTGTAATGAATACAACCTCTGTCGGCACGTCTGCAAATCAGAGAAACTGAATCCCCCACTTGGGCCTCCACCACCTCAATCCTCCATCTCTTGATAGAAATCTCACAAGCAAAAGGAAAGCTTGGGAAGAACACCAAAGTGCTCCAAGGGACAAAGGGATGCAGACTCAAGCACAAGTTCCGGAAACAATGAAATATAGTTTCTTTGCTCTCAATTCTCTTATGCCTTCAATGTATCCAAAGAGTTGCTTATATAGCTTTTCAATGGGGTAATGAAAGGTCGTATTTGAGCGATCTCAAGGAATATTGAAGACCAGGAGACAAGTGAGTTGGATCCATGTCAAGGAAAACTCCAAAAGGATTTAGATTTTGTACACATCTCGATGTACACAGTTTTAGGGGTCAAACCCACGTATATACGCGATAAGGGGTTTAAAAGTCACGTATAGTAATTTTCACATGTTTATAGGGATGGTTTAGGAAACATCAAAGGACAAAAAATGGTCCAATGGGTCTAAGGAGTTTGCAGAGGGACAAGGGAAGGCCATACAAGTGTGATTCACCTGGTGTGGTAAAATCAGCTATAATAGATGCCCCCTAATGTGTGAGGTCAGAGGGGTCATACGATGCCCTGAATACATTATAAGTCCATCCCAGAAGTGGAGTGATGAAGAATCCCAAATGGAAGACCAGCGACCTAATCAGCATAGTACAATGATACAACTCTGCACATAACTGTAAATACATATAGCAGTCCCGGATACATAAGAGTACAATAGTCATGAATAGGCATGATACAAAATATGACATAAGTGGTAATTGCCATGTACAATATACATTGATCAGAATCTCCATGATGATGATATACAAATGATCATGATCTCTATAATCGTTGAAGATATATAATGGATCAAGATCTCCATAATAGCTGGAAATGTCTGACATATACTGGAATCAAGTCACAAGAGCTGAAATATCATGAACACTGGCACAATCAAGGAGGTAGCATATAAGAGATGCCACCAATCTAGAAGGTCTTCTACACAAACTGCTACGAGTACAAGTCGTACTATGTGAATAGAGGTGTCAAGGCCGAACATAGTAGTCCACCATCTGATTACCGGTCATTGATGTATACCATTAACAGACACGAGATAACCCATCGATAATGATAATGGGAATCAAGGTACTAGAGTGCAAACTAACAAGTGTGAATAGATGTGTTGAGGTCGAACAATTAAGAGGATCCATCGATCAGGGGAAATTAATGTATTCCAAAAAAATGTCAATGGAGAGAGAACCTACCACTGATAACTACAAGTCTCAAGGCACTAAAAATGACTCTAGATTCCAATCCCAAAATAAATGATCTGAAGTCAATGGGATGAAATCCACCGGAACGAGGGAAATAAGGCATCCCCCATCATCCAACACAAGGTACTCAGCAAAGCTGTATAATGTGGAAGGACTCGATCATAAGGTGCACTAACCTGTAACTGTACCGGGAATGGACGACATGCAAAGTCAAGATAACTGAGGAATGGACAACTATGGTTTCAACTTCCTTCGAACGAGAGCATAACGATGAATGGTGACTGAATAAAGGGAACATAGACTTGATATACAAAACTGGGACATCTCTGTGACATAGGAGGCATCAATAGAGGCTCCATGGGGCTGGAAGCTTAACCAGTCAGTGGAGATAAACTCAGATAAATGAGTACAACTCCTAAAGTCAAACTATAAACCCAACCAACGGATGTGATATATAGTGCTCTATTTGAAGGCAACATGAATCGACAGCTACCAAAGATAACATCTTTCCTTGTCCAGCTTTTTGGTATTTTAAAATTTTTTTGGGACCTTTTCAAATATTTAAAAAGCTTGAAAAAGAATAAAACTTCTTTATAGTTACACACTAGGAGGAGAGGAGTGTCATATGGGCAAACAAACTAGTTCCAAGTAGTGGAACATACCTATGCTCAATGCAAGGATACATGTGTAGGATAGCGACACTCGGGGGAAAGTCCCCTCCCACTAAAAATAGGGAATCAAGTTGTAAAGGATATATGAAATGGCTCTACATGGCTAGACATGAGACAAGCTCGGGCTATATGGCTGAAACTCAATGTCAGGGAAGCTACCATAAGGATCAATAAGGAAGGAAAAGCTCATGATAATGGAATTACAACTTAACATAAGGGAGTCCTGAGGGAAATAGGCCAGCAAAAGATCAAGAGGAGTATGAGGCTCTTGTGAAATGTCATGGCAATACTATATAATGAATTCCCACACCCTAAGGGACAAAATGTCAACATGGGCACCAAATGAAAATAAGGCACTAACTAGGGTACCCATGTAAGGTCAAGCTCTACCACTCATATCATGCCACTTCTAAAACAACAAGAAGGTTCCATGACATAATAGAGTGGGTTCATACCTAAGGCTATAATGAAACAGTCACAAGGCCATGCAAAATGCGAATGGTGATGAAACCTAACCTATATGCTAGTTTAGACATGATACCTGAAATCGGCATGAACGGGTCAATCCAATGACTGAAACGATGCTAAAAAAGGTCTCCTACATCATAAATTAGTCCAAAAGGATTAGAAATAGTCCAAACTATAGAAAAGGGGGTAAAGATTTTCAAAAATTTGAAAAATTTCTATAAATAGTAAAAAATTCAAAACATTGTAAAACATTTGAAATTTTTACCCAATTGAGCTCAGAACTTCAACAGCGAATTCTAGGAGATCCAGCCAGCAGAATCCACTACCGTTTTTTCCAAGTACTTACCCATGCTCTACTCTTTCATTTTGATGCAAATTTTGTCAAATTCCATGGTGTATTTAGGATTCTAGGCCAGTCTAAGATGCGCGCCATGGCCCATGCAAAAATCGAGGGGTTTTCCATGTATAGGGATGGATATATGCAAAAAACGCCCTCGAAGTCGTGTACATACACGGTTGTTTAGAAATTAGTCGTGTATGCGGCCACGCTAAATGATTTTTAAGTGTTCTAATGGATCAAACTCAAATTTTATGTGCAGGATGGTCCTAGAATTGAGAGAACGTGAACATGGTGATGTAGAAGAGGCAGTAAGGGAAGATCTAATGGCTCAACAAGCGTTACGTGCATGCGGGCTTTACAAGTTTTGTTGTCTTGGTGGCTTAAGATCCAAACCAAGACTATTGCAAATATTGGTGGACTACTGGGATCCAAACTCAGATTCATTCCAAATATATGGGATGTACCTCACCATAGAAGTGGAGGACATATGTTTTATTGCTGGAATTTCTCGATGGGGGTAAGTGGTGAACCTATGCTCTCATGGGCCTAGAGGTGGCATGAATATAGATGAGTACATTGCAGTGTACTGCTATCTAGACACGAAGAAGGTGGGGAGTCAGATCCCAAATAACTCCATACAGGTGCTGGGCCTAAAGGCCATCCTACTGACACTGGGTAGGATAGCAGGGTTAGCTTCACTCCACTAGGCCTTGCGGCCTCTGATGTTCTATGTAGTGGAGTGCATGAGACCCACTATGTACGATTGGAGCACTGTGCTACCAGGCAAGATGAAACACCAGCTCAGTGATTGCAAGATGGGCAGAGTGTGAAACTTCGGTTTCAATAGCATACTGAGCATGTTTTTCTTTCAGCGTGTTCCAAGATTGAGCCCTAGAGTTGACGTTCCTCTATACAGGGTTTGATATCTGGCCCAATGGCCTTGGGAAGATGCAATGTGTAGACTGGGTGGAGGTAGGGTGTCCAACCCCTATCCAGCTGATTTGTTTCCATGGTGGCGACAACAGATAGTTGCCATTGATGACTACCCCTATGTAGGGATATATTTCTGGGGAGACCCAGACATGCCGCTACCACCAGGATCAGCATACAGTGACATTGGTAATGAATCTCGACCCTATTTTAAAAAAAAATTGAGTTATTTAATTTTTTGTGTTTTCTGATTATGTGGAATCAAAAGACATGTTTTTGGGTGAAAATACATAGTGACATCTACCATATGCATGCAGATGTGGGACCACGGCGGCCTGAAGGCATCCCTCATCATAGATGGAGGGGAATAGGAGACAATATCATGGGTGTGGATGCAGAGCGGACACTCCAAAGCATTCATACCAACTTCGTGAGACTGACACACAAAGTACCCATGGCGCAAGTCGAGGACTTGCGTGAGGCCATGCAGCGCCAGGTGGTGGGTGTACCATGAGCATGGGTGCAACTATTTCGACATATAGCTAGAGCTATAGTGATGTTCCATGATCACAATGCCCCTCTTCCTCCATAGGCTTAGATACCTGGGAGTGATACATTTTCTACTACTGTTTATTTATATTTTGGTGGCTCGAGAGCCCCATTTTTGTATTATGACACTATGTATTACCACATTTTGGACGTTTATAAATTTTTTTATGATGATCGATTTATTTATTTACATGTGTAAAAATTTTATGTTTGTGATGAGCTTACTGTCTATGAAACAAATTCCAATCTAACATGTAGTAAGCATATGAATCAGCAACTTGATTATTAATTCTTGGAACATGTATGTATGTTATATTGTCAAATTGCCATTCTAGCAATCTCACATGTAAGAATCTTCTTAATAATGTCAGATCTCTAACATGGTACAAACCATTCAGCTGTGACACTACTAACTTCGAATCAAGACGTACCTCAAGAGAGAGAACGCCATGTAAAATGGCATCCCGTAGAAGCTCAATAATGGAACTATATTCAGTAACATTGTTTGAAGATGGTCGTAAAAATACGCCTCCTAAAGATAATACCTGACCCATAGGAGTATAAATCACCCAAGTAGCAGAGGCTAAGTGTTGAGTGTGACAGCTCGCAGCATCCATGAATCCTATGAAGGTGGAAGATTCCATTGACATCTGCCAAAAGAAACAAAAACTAATCACAAACCCGACCACCATAAGAAAAAGACCTAACCATGCAAAACTGTACAATAATATACAATAACCAGCCTTGGCTGAAAATCATGCATAGTACTTTTTAAGATAGAGCCCATTTCTAGGCTCTGCCAAGGATGTACCCTCATAATCCACTAACTCATAAGCGCCCTTCTCTAACACATGTTTAACGACGTAAGGACCACACCACATGGGGTTAAACTTTGCTACCCCCAAGGGTTATTTCGATTGATCCCACAAAAGGACCAAGTCTCCCTCACTAAACCTCCTTGGATGGACAAACTTATCGTACTGGACCTTAATGCGACGCTTATTTACTTCTAGAGCCACTAAGGCATCTCGGCACTGCTCATCAAGTTGCTCAAGGTGGACCAAAGGCTCCTCCAATGGTAAAGCGTCTGGTAAGAGTTCTATGGCTAGCTTCAAAGAAGGAATCTCGCCCTCAACCGGCAATACTAACTCCACTCCATGTACAAGTTGATATGGAGAAAAACCCGTGGCAGTCTTAACAGCGATTCTATAAGCCCACAAAGCAGGATATAACATAATGTGCCAATTTGTCTTGCTTTGTGCAATGGTTCATTGGAGAATGGATTTGAGTGATTTGTTCACTGCTTCTACCTGTCCATTTGCTTGAGGGTAGTAAGAAGACAAATGCTCTTGCTTATACCCTAACTTTGATGCCAACTCTTCCATCATACGATTCTGAAAGTTTGAGCCATGGTTAGTGACAAGCTCTTTTGGAATACCAAACTGAGTAATAATCTGGTTGAATACGAAGTGTGTGGCTATCTCACCATTGGATTTAACTGTAGGCATAGCCTCAGCCCATTTCATGAAGTAGTCAATAAACACTATGATATGATGATGCCCCCCATTTGAAGCTGGGTTGAAATCCATAAAATCAAGCCCCCACTTAGTGAAGGGAATAGCAGTGATGATCTGATGTAATGGGGCAGGTTTCGAGTGCATATTACATGCAAACACCTGGCAAGGATGGCACCTCTTGACTGCATCTACACAATCCTTAAAGATCGACGACCAGAAGTAACCCGCTCTTAAGATTTTTTGGGCTATAGAAAGCCTAGATAAATGACCACCACACACCCCTCCATGGAAATCATTCAGCACTACCTCAGCCTCTTCATGAGTTAAACAACGACGTAAAATGGAATCTACCCCATGACGGTACAAAGTGTTATCCACTATGAGGTAATTTTTAGACACGTGACGTAACTGTCATCGTTCATCCCATGAGAGGTGAGTACGGACCTTCAATGTTTGTAAATATATAATAATATCCCCATACCATGGGTCCAAAGTTGAGATTAAGAAGATGTGCTCATTGATAAACATATATTCACAAACCAACTCCTCATTCTCGCTTGGGAAATCTGATATAAGCTCCACAAAAATTAAGGATTTCTTCTATTTTTCCGAAAAAAACTCGAGATAGAATTCTTGCAAGATGAAAATCCATTTATTATATTTTCCCCCAATCATTATTTGAGTGAGAATGAATTGAAATGGATTGACATGGGCTACAACCAAGGTCTGGCGAAGCAGAATATAATGTCTCAACTATTGAACTGCATGTATGGTAGCTAAGGTAAGCTTCTCAACATACGAATAATGGATCTCCACATCAATAAGATTCCAACTCAGATAGTATATGACATGCTCTTGTAGCTCCTCATCCTCTTGAACCAAAATCATACCAATCATCTCCATGGACGCGGCCACATAAAGTAGAAAATCACAGCTATAGTCTGGGGGACTAATCACTGAGGCCGATGTTAAGGATTGCTTAAGCGCATTGAAGGACTCCTGGGATCGCTCATCCCAACAAAAGGTGGTGTCCTTTTTGAAAAGACGCATAAATCCTCCAGTCAAATTGGCAAAATTGACAATGAATCTCCGTAAGAATTTTTCCATGCCGTGCAAACATTGAATATGTCTAATGTTTTTCGAGGGAGACAACTAAAGTATTGCCTCAACCTTCAAAGGGTTGACTCTTATACCCTCCTTAGAAACAATGAATCCTAATAAGTGACCAGAATTCACACAAAATATGCACTTGTGAGGATTTAACTTGACCAAATACTGGAGGCACCTTTCGAATACTAATCTCAAATGATAGGAATGACACATTCTCATATGAAAACGAGTAGCAAGGTCATCCAAAAATACTTCAATAATCGATTTGAGATCATGGAAGATCAAGTTCATAGCCCGCTAAAAAGTAGCTCCGGCACTCTTAAGGCTAGAAGGCATTTTTCGATATGCAAAAGATCACCAAGGACAAATAAATGCGGTCTTATGTTGGTCCTTAGGTTTAATTTGTATCTAATTGTATCCGGAAAAGCTGTCCATAAAGGAAAAACCCTCGCTACCCGCACACTCACCCAAAATTTGATTAATAAATGGTGTGGGGAAATTGTCCTTATGATAGACACGATTCAAATCATGGAAATTTGTACATATGCGGATCACTCCCTGCTTCTTATCAACTGAAATGGGATTTGAAACCCACTTCATCAAGGGAACGAGATAAATAAAACTGGATTTTAACATTTTCTCTATCTCTTCCTTAATCACAGGTGGTTTCCTAGGATTCACTGCACGCAAGCATTGTTGAACAGGCTTAGCATTGAGATAAGTCTTAATCTCATGTTCAACAATGCGAGGGTTGATACCTGGCATTTCATCATAAGACCAAGCAAGGATATCATGAAATTATTTAAATAAGTCGGTGTATTATTGAATCTCAGCATGGGAACATTCTACCCCAATATAGACATTCTCTATCCTGTCAGGATCATGAGATATATTAATAGGAATCGTTGGAGATATATTTTCCATGTTCCCATTAGCTATCAGACAAGGGAGGGCTTAATGGAACCACTGGATTACCAATTCTCTCACTAAGAACCCCCTAAATTCCTCATACTCCAAGCAGTCAAGCTCGGGAAGAAAGTAAGATCTATGATGCAACTCTTCCCATGGTGGCTCAACTCCGACATGGCCTCAATAATCACTTCGTCTGAAGAAAAAACACTATCAAGGTAGTCGTGTGCATGAGAAGACTGAACTGCCCATGCAGGCAGCACATATGGGTCCTCCTCCTCCATCCATGAAGAGGAAGGACTAGGCTCTACAACACATCCAAGATTAGCTTGATAAGCTACAATAGTTGTAGGCAACGACACGTCTGTCACGATGGGCTCACTCGAAGTATTTAGTGTAGGAAGAAGCCAAGGATCTTCCATATGACTCGTGTGAAAAGACACTGATCTCAGAGATGTTGAAGCCTCACCGAACCTAGACCCTATCATAAGGACAGGTGCAGGACAACTAAAGCTTCCCATAAGGGATGGATACATGCCCACACCCACACTCCCAGTTGTCGGCTGAGAGTGCTCTACAATCGAGATCAAAGTTCCCGAAGATGCGGTAACCAACAGATTCTTTAATGACATTTGATCAATCGTAACTATATTCCCATTAAATGGAAAGCATACAATGCAAAATAGTGAAGAAGATATGGCTTGCATACTATACATCCAATTCCTACCCATCAAGAGATTATAGTCAAGGGGTGCATCAACCACCTTGACCTCTATCACAATGGTCTTCCCTCCCAAATGGACTTTAAGGGAAGGAAGGATCCCATGCGGCCTAAACAATCTCCCATCAAACACAGTCAACATGGTACCAGATTTAGACAACTCAGGGGAACCTAAACCCTTCCAACACGATAAACACATCACAGAAGCGGTAGCTCCTTCGTCAATCACGATGCGCTTGACGGTCATGTTAAGACATTCTGCATGAATCAAAAGAGACACATACTAAGGCAAGCGAGGCTGAAGTCCCGTAGTTTCAAATTTAATCACAGAGGAAGAATTATCCTCATTCACACCAAGGGTAGAAAGAAAAGCCTTCCTTTGCGAAGGACATCTCTGAAGTACTTCTAGTGCAGACATCGTACGAGTGTGGCCCAAATACTCGACAACATAATATTTTTGGGTGGCTCGAGCATTAAGGTTGTGCTCGAAACGCTTAAGGAATCCCTTAGGAATGCGAGGTGCAACTTTAGGTTTATCCACAAGTTTTTCAATACGCAAAGGAGTCCCTGGTGGATCAAGTTCCTTTCCTGGGTTGGGTTGTGATGAACCATAGTCCTTCACAAGGGTCACAACCTTCGTAGCATGCACCATGTTAATACAACCATGACCACTACCCTCTGGCAGATCTTGATCCCCACTAGACTGATCATGGGTCCTTGAGTTCATGTTTTGATTGTGAGGTAAAGGGTTAGTCAACACAACTGGGCCTTGCGCTAAGAATATTGAGGATTCATCGATACGAGGGAACAAGTAAGTGAGGTGATCATCCTTACATAACTTGCAAGGAAATTTAACCTTACTTTTAGGTTGCTTGTCCCCCCCAGCATTACGGGTGTTCTTGTCATTAGTATTAGCATTTTCATTCCTATTCCCACCCTTACGATTACTCTTACCCTTCTTTCTATTCCTTTCGGGTTGCTGGTTACCCTTCTGGTTCGACGATTGTACCGAAAGCACACTCACCATTTGGGTGGGTTGAGACAAATCTGTGGTTTGTCCCAAAGAATATTGGTTGATTGACAATTGTTTGACCTATTGTGCAACCGAATCTACAGTTTTAGCACTCACACAACAAGCAATGCCATCGGCATGTGGTCCAGGTTTAACTTTGGGGTCGAAACTAGAATGTGAAGCATTGGGAATGATCTCATATAACAAACCGGATTGAGCATAAATCAAATCTAGTTCCTGCACCCTAAAAATGGCTTGTTCCTCATTTTTCACTCTAGATGTAGAAACATCCTTCGCTATATAAGGAAATAACAACTTAAGGAACCATTCGAGGAGGAATTACAGTGGTATAAAGGCTTTAATTATCCTCTTCCATCTACATCACTCTTGGATATGGTCCGAGATATGCATGGATTTATCCTGCTGAAATGTCGATAAGAGTTCTGTACCAACATCATAATGCACTGATAGCTGGAAGTGGTTAAGAAAAGTCATCACTAGGTCATCGAACAAAGCGAATGCCCCCCTAGGTAACTCTATATTTCGTGGCAGACCCTGTAAGGGTGCGTTGAAACAAGCTTAAACGAATCGAATCTTGGTGTAAGGAATTTGAAGAGCACCATAGGTGAAAGGTAGTAACATGTTCACTAGGATCCTCTCCTAGTTTGCCCTCGAATTTGGGTATGTCCGAGGGAAGCTTAGTAGGGATAGTCGACCAAGGTGGGTCATGAGATATAGGATTGTTCTTCAATCTCGACAAGTCAGGAATATTTAGCGTTGTGAGGAAAGGGAGCCTAGGATGAGCATGTCGGTGCATCACTCCCTAATAGTTTTCATTCACATGGGTGTGATTACCATAAACACCATCACCTTGACCATAGTGCCCTCCTCCCATTTGACCCATGTAGGGTGGCATGGAAGGACCATAATGTGGTGTACCTTGACTATTCAGGGCTACAAAACCGTAATTTGGAGAGTAAGCAGGTTGTTGATACCCGTACCCATAAGGTGAAGAACCCTCTCCATATTGCGTCACTCCCTAATAGTTTTCATTCACATGGGTGTGATTACCATAAACACCATCGCCTTGACCATAGTGCCCTCCTCCCATTTGACCCATGTAGGGTGGCATGGAAGGACCATAATGTGGTGTACCTTGACTATTCAGGGCTACAAAACCGTAATTTGGAGAGTAAGAAGGTTGTTGATACCCGTACCCATAAGGTGAAGAACCATCTCCATATTGCGTCCCATAATAAGGTCCATAAGTCATCGCATGATATGTCTCATGAGATACTCTGTAAGTAGGAATATATGCTCCGGAAGTAGGAATATACATTTTGGAAGTAGGAATATATGCTCCGGAAGTAGGAATATACATTTTGGAAGTAGGAATATAGCTCCGGATGTAGTAACATGAACTCTAGAAGTATGAACATGACCTCTTGAAAAAACGGGTGGTACTTGAACCTCAGACACAATTGGTTGAGAAACAGCAGTATAGACATGACTCGTAGCAACATTCCGGCCCGAAGGACCACATGAATGAGGTGGAGGGTGAACATTCGAAGAACTAGGGACAGAGGAAGAAGAGACCTATGAAATTATGTATGTGTTGTTCCCTATAGTCACTCGTCTTGGATCTGGTATCCTAATAGGATCACTAACCCTAGGCCTGGGAGGAATATGTGATGTAGATTCCACCACCGTGATGGAAGGTGCAATGTGACTTGTGCTCCCAAACCTCTCCACATGGTAAGGAATGAAAGTGCCCCCAGGAGTAGTGTTAGGCTCAAACTCAAACTCGACATGAAATGCAAAATAATGTGTGGGAAAACTAGACATACCATAACTACCATAACTAGTGCTTGCGGGTTCAAAATGAGTCTCATCATCCTCCAGAATTCCATACCGGCGATGCGTCAATGTGGGATCAACACTAGAGTAAGTAGGTCTATCATGAAAAGTACCTATCTCAGAAATTACAGGACCTAACTCAGTCATATCAGGTGAAGGATCATAAGTCAGAGTAAGTTCCCCATCTTCCACTTGAATGGGAGAGGGTGGTTTAGGAGTACCTTCAACATGGTATCCCATTGTGTGTGAATCAATGTGTGAAGTAGTCCGCCTGGACTATCTATATCTCTCTCCCAAAGGAGGAGGATATGTAGAAGGTGAAATTCCTACTAAACAATGAGAATGGCGAGGAGCTACACTCGAATCCACAATGAATCAAAAAATATAAAAGACTCCCTAATTACGCAAACCCTAGGCAAGCTAACATGCAAAGAGAAGACACCAATAAAATCTAAAGCCAAACACAAGCAATCAAGTGTAGGATAAATGAGCTCCTGAATGAAGCAGGTATGTCT
The DNA here is from genome assembly GCA_001517045.1 of Pseudotsuga menziesii. NCBI lineage: Eukaryota > Viridiplantae > Streptophyta > Pinopsida > Pinales > Pinaceae > Pseudotsuga > Pseudotsuga menziesii. The sequence goes on along the minus strand of LPNX010488650.1, from coordinate 140,781 downwards.
TTTCTAGGAGAGGCTTGAGACTCCCATACACAACAAGCGGAGGTATGTAACCAATTATTGTGGCCCTCACCTTCAACGCGTCAAGATATTATGTTGTCCACCCCAACCTGGTTGAGACACCCGCAGAATAACCCCTTCAAAGTATCGCCTCAATATAATCAATGCTTAGGCGGACAGTCACAGGTAGGATTGACCGTATGGGCAGGGAAGTGAATCCCAAAACTCTTGAAAGATCCCCCAGACACAAATACAATCATGGAAATATCTCCGATGCTACTCAGTTATGACTAGGGGTCATCCCAATCAATAACCGCTCACATTGCCTTATGCTTAACTCCCTTTTGAGAGGAGGATCCTGAGAAGCACTGGTTATAACAAGGAATTTCACACACTCACCTAGACAGACACATACATGTTGTTTTTTAGTGGTCTTGGAGAATTTACTCACAATGAACTATTCCAAGACCCTAAAACCTAATCTTGTTGGTGAACCCTATCAAATAAAATAGTGTAGTTCATTTTAATTAATCGTTTATTTTAATTGGCTTTATTACTCAAAAGAGGTATATGGCTGTGCAACTAAGGGTGTTATGACACAACATGAAGCAAAATGCACACCTAACAATCAATGCAAATGCATTGTGTCCATGAAAAATAGGGTATGCTACTATGTGAAATGCACAATTTTCTTCAAATGATAAATGCAAGCTTTCCTATATGAAATCCTAACTAGTACTTCAAAGCAAATATAGTGCAAGTACTATGCAAAATGCAAGATGCAATGCATAATGATAATCAAATATTTTTGGATTTTTGAAATAAAAATGAGATATTAAAGCAAAAGAATGATTCTACAACCCCCAGACTTTGTAAGCAAAATCAAGCAACACTCAAGCAAAGTACTAAGGTAAAAGAAAGCTAATGCACTAATCCCAAAACAAAAAATAAAAAATGCAATGACAAGAACATTCTTCAAAAAAGAAATTTTACCCTAAAAAAACTGTCTCTGGTCAGAAACAAAGGTGTATACAGACTCTAGCGGTATCAAAGGAGACTCAACAATCATCAAAATTCACCTAGCAACAATCAATCTTCCTCTAGAAGGAAAAACTAAGGGCATACACGACTGTTTGTAGTAAACCCACATGTGTACGCGGAAATAATAGTGAAACCAATGTATATACGCGACTGTGAGTTAGAAAATTGCATACAGGAAGAAAGGTGCATAAAAATAAAGGCAAACAGACAAGCTGATACAAACTTCACATGAATCAGACACTACCAAGAAAACATACCCCCAGACCCGACATAGAAACAAAGAAATAAGAGCAATTCAAAGTCATTGAATGCCGATAGAAAACCCCCAAAGGACAACTAATAGAAACTCCCTAGCAGAGTCACCAATTCTATTATGGAGAGAAATTCCTATGGATTGGGGTACCACAACAGACAACTTAACTCCAGAAATCAATATTTTTCAATATGCAAGAGAAATCAAGTATCTAACACTAAAGGATCAAACCTCGTACCTTATTTCGGACTATTGAAGTATATCCCCATTGAGCTTTCCAACTTTAGCTTGAATCGATGAATCACTTCCTCAACAACAAGTAAACAAGACAAGAATACTATATATATTGGTGTTAGATCTACTCTAGAATATATAATCAACAATGTATAAGCATTTGAAATCATCCATGGATAAAATATTCATTCAAACATACATTATTGGACAGGAAAATATATTTCTATTAATATAAAATCAGAGATTACAATGAATACAATCTCTATGGGCACGTCTACGAATCAGAGAAACTGAATCCCCCACTTGGGCCTCCACCGCCTCAATCCTCTATCTCTCGATAGCAAGCTCACAAGCAAAAGACAAGCTTGCGAAGAACACCAAAGTGCTCCAAGGGACAAAGGGATGTAGAATCAATCACAAGTTCTAGAAACAATGGACTATAGTTTCTTTACTCTCATTTCTCTTATGCCTTCAATGTATCCAAAGAGTTCCTTATATAGCTTTTCAATGAGGTAATGAAAGGTCGAATCCGAGCAACCTCAAGGCATATGGAAGGATAGGAGACAAGTGAGTCGGATCCATGTCAAGGAAAACTCCGAAAGGATTTGGATTTTGTACACATCCCTATGTACGCAGTTTTAGGGATCAAACCCGTGTAGATACGTGATAAGGGGTTTAAAAGTCCTGTATAGCAATTTTCACATGTTTATAGGGATGGTTTAGGAAACATCAAAGGACAAAAAATGGTCCAAGGGGTCTAAGGAGTCTGCAGAGGGATAGGGGAAGGCCATACAAGTGTGATTCACCTGGTGTGGTAAAATCAGCTATAACACTAGGTTCCCCTCCCCTAATAAAGCCCTGGTCTTCTCCTAAGATAAGACGCACATACATGCATGGATTCCCTTCAAAGCAGACTCGTCCAATATCTGCATTTTGACATTTCGAAAGCATTATAACTCTTATACATATGTATATATATATATATATATATATATTTAAAATTCATAAAAAATTTAAAAATTTTGAAAATAAAAATTACCTAACTCTCCCCATGCTCTTCCTGGAGGGAGGATGAGGTCAGCATCACCACGAAAATCCATTTCAGCATATGGAGACTACTCAAAAGCTAGCAACTGTCACTCCTACCAAAAGTAGAATTCGTCATCATAGACACTCTGCACTGAGCCACCACCTCCCTAGAGGAGGAAGATATCTCCCCATCTACTCATCCTAGGTTGATAGGGACAATGAACTGGAAAGGGTACTGCAGGGCTCAATCTCGACACTCTCTCAAAGAAGAAGGCTACTAGTATTCTATAATATCCAAAATTCTTCCTCCTGCATATTTTGTAGTCAGGGAGTTGTTTTCTCATAATCAGGATCACTCCTGAGCACCAGTCTTATAGGGCTCCCTGATACAATCCACTGCTAGTCTCATCTGGTTCCGTGTTGCAAGGTGAAGTGAAGATGACCCTGTAACCCTCACTATAGTACTTGTCACCACCTGTAAAGGAAGGTCACATATGTGAATAATAGGGATGTAGCTACCCCTCATTTGTGTGCCTGGTGCGCAGTATATATCAATATAGTTATGTACACTTAGAGGGTCGGTCACATCCTTTACTAGTGCCTTCCAAGTTTACCGGAGCTCCCTGTCGTGATAAACCAGCAATGAAATAGACATCCTATGAAGTAATATCCAAAGACTCACCTTGAAAGTCAAACATGCCCAAGTCATGATCCCAATAATTTATCAAGAACTCTATGACACAGACATTGGCTCACATAGGTAAGGTACAGAAAAACTTTAACGACCCACTTTGATGTAAAAAATTCATGGTGGGGGGATCTTGGAGTGCTTCTTGGTCCATGTCCTCATGTTATCGCTCCCTCCACTCAAGCACCATCTTTTAACCTAATAAACAAGCAATTGCAAACCTTAGCTTCATATCAAAATTTTGGAATTTTGACCCTACATACTCTTTTTTCACCTCACATAGCGTACGCGACTTTCCTTCGGGAAACCCGTGTACAAAATGCATGGACGTGAATTTCAATATATCAAACCTGCATACATATCATTGATAACACATAGTGCACAGCTTGAACATATTGTGGCTGATATTGAATGAGCGGCGCCTGATTATACTGTGGTCGTGGCTCATACTACGGTTGTATTACAAGCTGTGGATGAGGTGCAAACTGTGGCTATGCTGTAAAATGCTGCTGGGATTGCACTTGGATAAAATGAATCTAGGGTGGTGGGGTATACTGCACCTATGCTGCTAGTTGGGCTATCTGTGGTTGTGCTTGCATTGCCTAGGGGTCCTCACCTTTCACAAAATATGAATTGTATGTCCTTTCCTGGAGCAAATCATAAGCTCGAAATTTTTTATCATCATGTCCTACTAACCGAAAAAAGGTAAATTACAAATTTTCTGCCTTTGTAACCATCTTCTACATGTATTTGCAATTCTCATGTCGGTGCCCATATAACTGACATATGTGGTACCATGGTATACTAGTGCAGCTCAATGGATTCGAAGCTCTTGAAAGCAAATAATTTTGGAACGCAGGACATGTATCCTTGGTATGTTCATCTTCATGACACCGAGTCAACCAAAGGTCATCACGATATTCCTTTGCCTTCTTGATATCTTACAGTTGGAGCATCAGATTGGCCAACTATTCTTGAATTTGGTTCATTCCAACCACGGTTTCTCCTACTGATGATGCCTCCAATTTCATCGCGGTTTCCAGAGCCTCACTCTGTGTTGCAATAGTTTGCTGCATTAGTGGTTGTCTGACATGTCGGACAAGCACGGTGATCAACCACTCCTTGTTCTGAACATAGATCATCTAGAAGCTGACTCGAGCCAACCACCCCTCAACCTCTAGACCAGTCGGATGCCAAAACATATCCTCCTTTCAATCGCAATTCAATCCTGAAAACGAAACCATTTGTTGGTGAAAACCCACCAACAAAGCCTCGTTGACAGGGGTTCTCACTCTGTCGATGCCCAACCAACACGATCTCCCTAAGCACTAGCCAAGATAGGGCTTACCTTTCCCAGCAACATCCGTAGAGCAGACGACGTCTCACCTGAGATGTTCAAGGGAGAGCTGTCGAAACCAAGTTTTCAGCAGTGAGAAGGGAAGATATGGCATTCGATAGGATAAAGCAACATAAACATCAAATTATAAAACTAATACAGTGATCATGATCTATCTTCATCACTACATATCTAACAAATCTCATGATTCGTTTGTCGCAACAGTATCAGCATAGTAGTATAAAACTACTTTAACCGTCATGTATGAGAAATGTAATAGAATTGGAAGAGATCTCAGCAACATCATAACAGAGATGGAATAGATCACAACATCATCAGTAAATCATAATCGAAATACAACAAAAATAGATCATAGCATCATCATAACATATTCGACACACTTCTCATTGATATCGCAGCAGAGAAAATAGTAAGACAAAGATAAGCTTTGTTACCACCTAAGTTGTACTTAGTGATTTTTTATCAAGTGAGCTTAGTGAAACGTACAAAGATGATTTTTTTGGACTTCAGAACACCTTCAGAAGTTCTTATGGGAAGTGCTTGTTGTACTATATCACATGTTCATACCCTAAGGGGGGATTTTAATAAGATGTTCTAGCATGATAGTGTCTATAAAAGACTCAGTCTCTTAGACTTTATTTGTCAATCCAATCAGCCCAGGTTGTTTTTTCCCTTGGTTATTATTGGTTGTTGAATAAACGACTAATAATTTAGGCCTATTGAGGTTATTAGAGTCTATGTTTCAATGTATAAACATGCTAGGCATCATGGTCGACTCATATGAACATGTCTAAGTCCCACTAGGTTTTTAATTTTTTTAATTTTTTAAGTTTTTTAAATTTTAATTTTTCCACAAAAAATTAGGCTATTTTTTAATAGTCTAATTGGAAAAATTGGTTTTGTAATAAAAGTGGGCCAAATAATCAGTTTCAGTAATGGGGTGCTCATTTTCAAGCTAAGAGCACCATGTAAACCCATAGACCCACTTTTTCTTAGTTTTGAGTGATTTTCCATCACTCAGGGCAGAAAAGCCCCAAAAACTCAATTATTCATTATTTTAATTAATAAATTGATGAATAATGGAGCAAATCCAAAATCCTAGATCAGTGGATTCTTAACCGATTTGATTGAAATCAGACTCATCAGCACCAGATTAACCAGATATTGTAATTCCTTGACTGAAGGGGCTAATCAAGGTAGATACAAAGTTGAATTTCATCCTCCTTTATGGGGAATTGTGCCCTCTCTCTCTCCTCCACACGTGTGGGATCTTCTGGGAGCTCTGTGGTTGATGATTCACTCAGCAGGTTGATGTGTCAGCTCAATCAGCCCCTCAATTGACATTTAGACTTAGTACAATCTCAGTTCAGCTTCAGATCAAGCATTGATGGACTCTACTTCAGCTGCACTTGTCTATCTCTTTGGGATTTGCGCCCCCTCTAGGGCGGGGTTTCAATCTTTTGTATAAATAAAGCATGGATGCCTCCTTTCCAAGATAGATAGAGTTTAATTGAGGAGCTATTGTTGTTGTAATACTATGTAATATATTTTTCTATTGGAATAAAGTGAAGCTTTGGAGGCCAAAATGGTATAATGCTCTTATGTGTGTGGAATTAACATTGTCTTGCAGCTTTTGTTGTTACCGATGTCTTTCTCTCAATTTCTCCATCTGAATCTTGTATGGCTTGAAGGATTCAGCTGAATATATAGAGTTGGGAAAGAAATATTACTTGTTTCTCAACATCTCATAGAATATATGTTTGAGGATTTAGGTTATACATGTTTAAATAATTTTATTTGCATGTAATCCCTCTCTTTTTTCATATATCTCTATCCAGATCTCATAAAGTTTTTGTGCAGGATTGTTTGTTAATTTCTAGGTAGCAGGGGTTGGATGAACTATGGATCTATCTAGAATCACTAGGAATCCAACTATTTTGTGAAGGCATTGTCCCTCAGCATTCCACTAACTAGTCTCTTTTGCAGATCCATTCTGGCAACAAGCGCTCTTCTTTTCCTCTTCCTCCTTCAATCTTTTTAAAATAAGACCGGTTACTTGTTTGCAGATTTAAAATTGTTTAGATCTATCAATTTCAGGATTCATTTTACATCGAACTTGCGGCCTTAAATCTCATAAACTAGATTTCATTCCTAAATAAATTTTAGAAGCATTCTAGATCTAGTTTTACGGAAAATTGTCATTTTTCAAGGCCGTAAAAGTAGATCTAAAGCTTGTTGAATGCATGGTTGTTTCCTTAGAATATAAAAATTTATATTCAGAAATTTAAGTGCTTCATATTGGCTGCCACAAAATCAGGCTAATATCCCAAGGAAATCTTGCTTTCCTTGGTTCTTTTTCCACTTCTTTAAAAACTAGTTTTAACTTAGAATTTTTGGGTAAAAAGTGTGTTCATCCAAAAGTAATTTCAAAGTAATTTTGGGCATAGTTAACTATGATAATATTTCTATTTTTTACCAGGTGTAACAGAAAATAGAAGGAGGTGCTGTCCAGAAAGTATTTTTGGACCATTCGAAACCCCCCAGGGGGTCTTCGTCTTCCCAAAATTTCAAAATTTCACAATTTGTAAACCTTTGGTCTCATTCTATATAACGAAAAAGTGTATTAATTTTAGTTTTCTGATATTTTAATTTATTCTAATAAAAATAAAAATCTCTTCAAATAGGCTCTTTTGAGCCTATTCACCATCCCCCCTGGGGGGATTCACGTCCCTGTCATTTTTTTTTGCATTTTTATCTTTTTTATGTTCATGTTTAGTATTGAACTGCAGGATTGTATAATTTTATAACATTTTTCATTATTCCATATTTTCAATTCAAAAGTAGTCATACTACTTACCCCATGACTTCCTGATTGACCCGCAAGGGGAAAGAGATGTGTGGTAGGACTAATTATAAAAATGGTGTTGTGTATCTCTGATTCCATTTTCATTGTTATTTTTCACATGTAAGAAATAAAATTAAACACTCCTTGATTTCTTGATTGAGGTCCACTTGGACCGAAAGAGATTCCTGGAGGGTCTTCTTTTTTAACAAGAACACACTTAAAATTTACTAAAATTGACAAGACTCCAATGTGTATGCTCTACAATTGGCTGTGGTTAGTATGATCATTCAAGCTACATCAAAAGCACTTGAGTGACTATATTAATTAGTCTTCACCTCCCAAATTGACAGACCATCAAGAGAAAATCCAACGCCTCAAACAAACTGTAAGCGATGGCAAAGTACCCAAAGGAATGGAAACAACTGGAAAGTGACCTCGAGGCACCAATCTCTGTCACACCTTGATGGGTGCGTTATGAACAATAGTCTCCAAGACTCCATTCTATCCCACAAACACCTTGCGGGTAGCTGTGAAAGTTCACTTTTGGACATACTCCAAGTACCCCTCGGGTATATCTGGAGCCCCCTTTTCACCTAATTTAATTCATTCATATTCAACATTAATTTAAAATCTACTAAGATACATTTGCAGAACATTCTTTCAAGCGCATGCAAGAACATTATTTTATCTATTGACTCCATTTAAGGCACTGGTGATTTATTTGATCAATTCTTTCGATTATATATATATATATATATATTGAGTGTCATTACTGTGCTTATTTTCTTTAAATCTTGCATCTTGTTATCTTTTGTTTCCACTAGTTAATTTCAAAACACCTAAAAAACTTAATCATTATAACACCATCACACTAAGTAACTATACTTAGTAATTTAATAGGGTCTACCCCCCCTTGGATTCATTAGGAGTTAGCCTGAATGGAGGAGTCAAGAACAAGGTGACAGCCTTGACTCGAGACTTTCCCCCAAGGACACACCTAGTGGCTTGAAGATTTCTGCCACATAACCCAGGTGTGTGAAAGGAGGAAACACCTTTTGGCGCCATTGTTGGGGATATATATTTTTATTCCCGAGTACGACTTATCTTATCTTTTTTCTAAACAACGAAAAAATATTTTATTGATCTTGTCTTTAAAAAACATAAAAATTAAAACTCGATCCATCTAGCAACTCCACTGTCTAACATCCCTCCAAGAATTTCTACTCGAAGAAATCACCATCAATTATTCAATCCTCTCCCAAATCCTGAAAGGTTTATTAGGGAAATATTGAATAGGCATACTTCCCATAGAAACCTTGAATATTTAGGAGACCAATTCCTCTCAGATATCCATCACATATTTGTAGAGAGTCATATCTACCAATCTCAAGAAATGATAGAATTTTACAAACCCCTTGACTTTTCTCAAATAGCAGGTGCTCCCCATGACATTACAAATGATGTTATCAAGAAGATCCCCATATTTCAGTGTAATAATGCCATCACCGCCAAGTCTCACCTCTGAAAGTTTGAAAAGCGCCTGGTCAATTATTGCAATGATGTTGCCCATAACCATGAAGATGTCAAAATAAATCTCTTTGCTTTATTCTTGGAAGATGATGCTGTAGAATGGTATTTCAACCTAGGTGATGATTCATATAAAACTCTTAGTGAATTCCTAGAGGGTTTTAGGAAGAAATTGGGAGAAAAGAAAGAACCAAGACATCTACTTGTTGCCCCCCATAACATAAAGAAGATGGAGAATGAAACCATGGATGAATTTAATACTATGTTAAATCATGTGGTTCCGGACCTCCCTAAAGACATCAATCCAAAGGATGCCTCCATCCTCATATCCTACATCAAAGCTTTCATTGGTGATTTGAGGTACTAGTTAAGAGACAAAGAGCCGGCTGATCTAAAATATGCTCGGGAATTGGCGGAGAAAATCGAAAAGAATATGCAGTCTTCAGGAAAGTGCAACATTCCAGGTTACACTAGGGGAAACACTTCATACAACAAAAAGAAGGGTAAATTTGTTGAATCAGAAGAAAAGGGAACCTCTAAAGATCCCATGGAAAAGGTAACAAACATGATAAAAAAACTCGGTTACTAGTCAAAACCAACTTATAGAAAATCATTCTACATAAACGAATCATATGCAAAATAGAATAATCACAATGGAAAGGAATAATGGACCTAGGAACTTTCAGCCTAAACACAATCAAATGTATCAAAATAAAGGTCCTCAACAAGAACCTAGGATTCCAAACCAGTTAGACTCAGCTAACATGGTAGAAGAAGTAATTCCATGGTGTATAACTTGTGATCAATTCCCACCAAGAAAGCACTTGTTATATTGCAAACCAAGCTATAGAACATGGAATTCTTGAGGTCAGTAATTAGGAAACAACATCAATCGAGTCTGATCATGTGTACATGGTAGGCCAAACCTACCCTTTATCAAACCAGCATTGGTAGTAGACTATGAATTACAGTTATGAGAAAAATCTCCTTTCAAACTTTTATGGTGCAATGCCTTCTCCGAAAACAATTCAGGAAATGAAGGTGGCTAGATTCAACGGTGTAGTTTATCAAAGAAAGGAGAAGCCATCACCATCTAAATAATACAAGCCAAAGGTAACCGTTCCTCCTCTCCCTGATCCACATGTTTTCCCTGAATCAAATGTTGATATGGGAGAATTGATAAGTAGTGCTAAGATTCATGTTTATGCAACTGATGTCCTTAAAATTCTTGGTCAAAAAGAAAATTTGTTTAAAGCCATAGAGGATAGTCAAATTAAAACTCATAATATTGTCAAAGAGGATCCTCTCCCTAATAATAATGCTATATTTGAAGCTGAACATATTGAACCTATGGATATGCCTATAGTCCTCAACAGTGTTGATCCAAAAAGAGAAGACCACCCGCCTTTTTATGTCTCTCTCATAGTTGATAACCTTCTCCTTCATAATGGCATGTTATATTCAGGTGCTTCATCAAATGTCATGACAAGAAAAGTAATGGAACAACTAAATCTAAGGGTCACCCGACCCTACCGCAATGTTTGTGCAATGGATGCAAGAGAAGTTGAAGTGGTAGGGATAATCTTAAATTTACAGGTTAAGTTGGCCAAGTATCTTGACATCGACATGTCGATGGATATGGTAGTGATAGATGTTCCAGATAATTGGGGTATGTTGCTATCCAAAAAGTGGGCCACAACTCTTGGTGGGAACATTCAAATGGTTTGGACATATGCTACCATACCTGCATCAGAAAACACTAGGGTGATACTCCATAGAGAGAAGTTAAGGAAACATCATGTAGAAAAACCTAAGAAGCCTAGAAATGAATTTGTTCATTTCACTGATAACTTTGGAAACTATGTTATCTTGTCAAATTTCATGGCCCCTATTAAGGAAAACATTAAAGATGAAAAGACAGATGAGGTTTGGAAAATGTACTTTGATGGGGCTTATTCCAAAGCCGGAAAGGGTGTTGGAATCGTGATCATATCTCCTTCAAATAAAGTCTACAACTTTTCTTTTAGGTTAGAGTTTGAAGCATCAAAAAATGTAGTTGAGTATGAGGCATTGCTCCTAGGGCTAGAAAGAACTAAATACATGGGGATAAATATGTTGAACATAAAGGGTGATTCATACTTAGTTGTCCTCCAGATTAAGAATCAATATCAATGCAAAAATGATAGACTAAGGAAGTATAGAAATGCCACATGGGACACTATGGAATGGTTTGATGCACTTAACATTCAAAATATCCATAGGGAAATGAATGGGTTACAAGATAAGTTGGAAGTAGCAACATCCACCCTCCATCCATCAGATGAAATGATTAGTGGGAATGGAAAAATGGAAATTAATTTCAGACCTTCAATTCCGGATAATGTAGATCACTAGCAGGTGTTTAAAGATGATGAGCAACTCTTGATATTCATCCACAATCTCCAAGACTTTGAAGTTTGTAAGATCAGTTATCAACAAGAGGGTAAAGAGTATCAGGAATGCGAGGATAATGAAAGGAATCACATCTTGAGTAGCCTTATATATTTTGAAAATATTTTTGATCGACAGGATCATCATAAAAAACAAAAAGAAGAAATAAAAATTGGGGATTATATGGAAATAAACATAGGAACTGTTAAGGACCCCAAGTTAATAAAATTTGGAAAAGGTACTTTGGAAAAGGAAAGGAACAATTTGATCAACTTAATCAAAGATTAGAGAGATGTATTGGCCTTTAGTTATGATGAACTTAAAGCCTATTAAGAAGATGTGTTTCAACACACTATTCCCCTCATAGAAGAGGCTAAGGAAGTCAAGCATTCCGACAAAAACTTAGGTAAATAAATACTAAGTTGGCCCCCATTGTGCAGAAGGAACTTCAGAAGATGTTAGCAGTAGGGATCATAGCACCTACAAGACATTCATCATGGTGCTCCAACTTAGTTGTTGTCAGAAAGAAGAATGGGTCAATTAGAATATGTATAGATTTCAGAAATCTGAATACATCATTCCTTAAAGATAATTACCCATTTCCTGACATGGAAACATTGATTCAAAGAGTAACAGGATTAGGAATGATGTGTTGGATGGATTTTCTAGTTATAACCAAGTGTTGGTAAATAAACAGGATCAGCATAAGACTACATTCACCACACCTTGGGGTACCTATAAGTTTTTAAGAATTCCTTTTCGCTTATTGAATGCTAGTGCCACCTTCCAAAGAGCCATGGATTTTTCCTTCAAAGAAATTATAGGAAAAATAGTAGAAATATATCAAGATGACTTAACTTTTTTTTCGAAAGAAAGATCTGACCACATAAGTCATCTTAGGCAGGTTTTCATAAAATGTCAAAAATATGGTATTTCCTTAAATCCTGCCAAGTCAATATTTGGGGTTGATGAAGGAACGTTGCTGGGACACATCATCTGTAAGGATGGTGTCAAAGTCGATCTTGAGCAAGTCGAAGCCATTAATAAAGTCCCCTTGCCTCATAATCTTAAAGCTCTCCATTCTTTCAATGGTCAAATTAATTTCATAAAGAGATTAATCCCAAATTTAGCAGAACTAATGAAGCCTCTACAAAATTTGTTAGAGAGAGATGCTAAGTTTGAGTGGACAAATGAAGGGAAAGATGCTTTTAGGTATATCAAAGATGCCATATCTAGGCTCCTGGTCTTGATCAGTCCAGATTAATCCAAGGAATTTCAGATATTTTCCTTTGCCTTAGAAGACACCATTGCTGGTGTTTTGCTTGAAAAGAATAAGGAGGGACACGAGAAACCTATAGCCTTTATGAGTAGAGCCTTGAAACATTTAGAGTTGAAGTATACCACCATGGAGAGACAGGCTTATGCTCTTGTCAAGTCCCTTAAACATTTCAGAACTTATGTAGGATACTCCAAAATCATTGGGTATGTACCCCATATAGCTGTCAAGGATATCATGTCTCAACAGGATTGTATAGGAATGAAGGGTAAGTGGGTTTCAAAGATTCAAGCGTATGATTTAGAGATAAAACCTACTAAGTTAATTAAGGGACAAGTTCTTCCAAACATGTTGACCCAAGGAAATGAAAAGGCCTTAGGAATAATCTTCCAGAACAGTGATTCAGAACAAAGTGTATCAGACGAGCTTCAAATATTTGAACAACACCCTTGGTATTCCGACATCATCTTTTTCCTCCGCAACCTTACATGCCTTGATCACTTACTTGGCCATAAAATAAGATAATTAAGGTTAAAAAAAACTAAGTATTATTTAACAAAAGATGGCTTGGGTTGGAGAAACCTTGATGGTTTAATACTTAGATGTGTCAATGAACCTGAGTCCAAAAAACTCATGGTTGAGTTCCATTTAGGATTTTGTGCTGGACATTTTGCAGCAAGAACAACCGCCCATAAAATCCTTAGAGCATGCTACTATTGGCAGAACCTTTTTTCAGATGTGCGCAATTATGTCAGAGTTTACCCCCACTGTCAGTTGTTCACTGGAAAGCAACAAATGAAATCCTTACCTTTAAATCCAATAGTATTCCAAGCCCCTTTCCAGCAGTGGGGTCTTGATTTCATCAGTAAGTTTAAGGACAACTCGAGCAATGGTTATTATTGGATTCTTACTACCACTGATTATTTCAGCAAGTGGGTAGAGGCGATACCCATCAAGAAGGAAACTGATACCATAGTCATGGATTTCTTAGAAGATACGATTATCACAAGATTCAGTGTGCTAGCCAGAATCATCATAGAGAATGGCCTGTGTTTTGTTTCCTCTAAGATGCCATCCTTTTATTTCAAGTACGACATTGTCCTATCCCATTCATCCAACTATTATCCCCAAGAAAATGGTCTAGCTGAGTCAAGTAATAAAAACTTAATGACCATAATCAAGAAAACTGTGGGTGATAATAAAAATGCTTGGGATAGCAAGATCAAGTTTACATAATGGGCCGATAGAATCACAAAGAAAAGTTCAACCAAGAGGATCCCTTTTGATCTTGTTTATGGTCTAGATGTCACTTTACCTATGCATTTAAAGCTTCTAGTGTATCAACTTCTCCAGACCTTTAGCTCAGATCAGGATTCCATTCAAAATAGAATCAACCAGTTGATCGAGTTAGATGAGAGTAGAAGAAATTCCCTTGACCAAAGTATCAGAAATTCAGACAAAGTCAAGATAACCTTTGATAGATCTACCTCGCCTCAATCTTTTCAAGTAGGTGACACAGTCTTGCGTTGGGAAAACGACGAGAGAAACCTGGGAAAAACTGAAATTTTGACAGCTTATGGTTGGGGCCATATATCATTGATGAAGTAGCAGGAACAAATTATTTCTATGACCTAGAAGGAGAAAGGTTAAGCCTACCTGTGAATGACTTTGATGCCTTTATTGGCATCGGTGGTTTCAGGGCCAATTTCTAAACCTTTCCCTGCATGTATTCTTAAATTTTATGTATCATATTGTTGTATTATAGATGTTTTGTACCATAGTACTAACCTTGAAAGTTTTCTTTTGTATATTAGTCTTGTAAAATATTTCTTTTTTTCACATCATAGACTAATTTTGTACATTAATATGATTTTATAGTTGATTTCTTTTATATACATGTTACTGAAAAACTTTAATTGCTATGTAGGACCTAGAGATTTTGGAGTTCTCACATCCTCTTCTTTGATCAGAAGATTATTCAGAGCATGTGTCCCTAGATGGAGCCAGATGTTACCACCTAAGTTATACTTAGTGGTTTTTTATCAAGTGATCCTGGTGAACTGCACAAAGATGATTTGTTTGGACTTTAGAATACCTTCGGAAGTGCTTCTCGGAAGTGCTTGTTGTACTATACCACATGTTTATACCCCGTGCGGGAATTGTAATAAGATGTTCTAGCATGATAGTGTCTGTAAAAGACTCGGGATCTTATAATTTATTTTTCAATTCAATCAGCCCAGGGTGTTTTTCTACCTTGGTTATTATTGGTTGTTGAATAAACAACCGATAATTTCTAAGTTTTTCACTCAATACCTCCAAAGTTGGGGTGGTCGGCATGGAATTTAGGCCTATTGAGGTTATTAGAGTCTATGTGTCAATGTATAAACATGCCAGGAATCATGGTTGTGTCATATGAACATGTCTAAGTCCCCTTAGGATTTTAATTTTTTAATTTTTTAAGTTTTTAAAATTTTAATTTTTCCACAAAAACTTAGGCTATTTTTTAATAGTCTAATTGGAAAAATTGGTTTTGTAATAAAAGTGGGCCAAATAATCAGTTTCAGTCATGGGGGTGCTCATTTTCAAGCTAAGAGCACCATGTAAACCGATAGACCCACTTTTTGTTAGTTTGAGTGATTTTCCATCACTCAGGTCAGAAATCCCCAAAAAATCAATTATTGGTTATTTTAATTAATAAATTGATGAATAATGGAGCAAATCCAAAATCCTAGCTCAGTGGATTCTCAACCAATTTTATTGAAATCAATCTCATCGTCACGAGATTAACCAGATATTGCAATTCCTTGACTGAAGGGGCTAATCGCGACAGATCCAGAGTTGAACTTCATCCTCCTTTATGGGGAATTGTGCCCTCTCTCTCTCTCTCTCCTCCACACATGTGGGCTCTTCTGGGAGCTTTGTGGTTGATGATTCACTCAACAAGTTGATGTGTCAGCTCAATCATCCCCCCGATTGACATTCATACTTAGTAGAAGCTCAGCTTAGCTTCAGATCAGGCATTGATGGACTCTCCTTCAACTGCAGTTGTCTATCTCCTTGCGATTTGTGCCCCCCTCTAGGTTGGGGTTTCAATTTTTTGTATAAATAAAGCATGGATGCCTCCTTTCCAAGCTAGCTAGAGTTGGATTGAGGAGCTATTACTGCTGGAATACTATGTAATATATTTTGCTATTAGAATAAAGTGAAGCTTTGGAGGCCAAAATAGTGTAATTCTCTTATGTGTGTGGAATTAACATTGTCTTGTAGCTTTTGTTGTTATCGTTGTCTTTCTCTCAATTTCTACACCTGAATCTTGCCTGGCTTGAAGGATTCAGCTGAATCAATAGGAGTATAGTTGGGCAAGTAATATTACTTGTTTCTCAACATCTTATAGCATATATTTTTGAGGATTCAGGTTGTACATGTTTAAATAAGTTTAATTGAATGTAATCCCTCTCTTTTTTAATATATCTCTATCCATAACTCATAAGGTTTTTGTGCAAGATTGTTTGTTAGTTTTCAGGTAGCAGGGGTTGGATGAACTATGTATCTAGCTTGAATCCACTAGGAATCCAAATATTTGTGAAGGAATTGTCCCTTGGCATTCCACTAACTATTCTCTTTTGCAGATCGATTCCGTCAACAAGCACACGTCTTTTCCTGTTCCTCCTTCAATATTTTTAAACTCGGTCCGGTTACTTGTTTTCAGATTTAAAATTGTTTATATCTATAAATTTTAGGATTCATTTTACATATATATTTCTGCCTTAAAGCTCATAAACTAGATCTCATTCCTAAATAAATTGTACAATCATTCTAGATCTAGTTTTATGGAAAATTGTCATTTTTCAAGGTTGTAAAAGTAGATCTAAATCTTCTTGAATGCATGGTTGTTTGCTTATAATATAAAAATTTATATTCATCAATTTAAGTGCCTCATATTGGCTTCCCCAAAATCAGTCCAATATCCCAAGGAAATCTTGCTTTCCTTGGTTTTTTTTCTGCTTCTTTAAAAACTAGTTTTAACTTAGATTTTTTGGGTAAAAAGTGTGTTCATCCAAAAGTAATTTAAAAGTAATTTTGGGCATATTTAAATATGATAATATTTCTATTTTTTAGTAGGTGTAACATAAAATAGGAGGATTTGATTTCCAGAAATCATTTTTGGACCATTCGAAACCCCCCAGGGGGTCTCCATCTTCCCAAAATTTCAAAATTTCGCAATTTGTAAACCTTTGGTCTCATTCTGTATAAGGACCAAGTGGATTAATTTCATTTTGTTGATATTTTAATTTCTTCTAATAAAAATAAAAATCTCTTCGAATAGGCTCTTTTGAGCCTATTCACCATCCCCCCTACGGGGATTTGCATCCATGTCATTTTTTTTTGCATTTTTCTCTTTTTTCTGTTCTAGTTTAGTCTTGACATGTAAGTTTGTATAATTTGATAAAAAAATTCATGATTCCATATTTCCAATTCGAAATTAATCATACTACTTACCCCATGACTTCTCGATTGACCCGCAAGGGGAAAGAGATGCATGGTAGGACTAATTAGAAAATCGGTTTTGTGTATCTAAGATTCCATTTTCATTGTTATTTTTCACATGCAAGAAATAAAATTAACCCCTCCTTGATTTCTCGATTGAGGTCCACTTGGACCGAAAAAGATTCCTGGAGGGTCTTCTTTTTTAACAAGAACACACTCTTAAAGTTTACTAAAATTGACAAGACTCTAGTGTGTATGCTCTGCACTTGGTTGTGGCTCATCCAATCAGTCAAGCTGCATCAAAAGAAATTGAGTGACTAGATTAATTAGTCTTCACCTCCCAAATTGACAAACCATCAGGAAAAAATCCAACGCCTCAAACAAACTGTAAGCGGTCGCAAAATACCCAAACGAGTGGGAACAACTAGAAAGTGACCTCGAGGCGTCGATCTCTATCACACGCTGATGGGTGCGTTATGAACAATAGTCTTCGAGACTCCATTCTATCCCACAAACACCTTGCAGGTAGCTGTGAAAGTTCATTTTTGGACATACTCCAAGTACCCCTCGGGTATATCTGGAGTCCCCTTTTCGCCTAATTTAATTCATTCACATTCCACATTAATTTAAAATCTACCAAGAGACATTTGCAAAACATTATTTCAAGCGCATGCAAGCACATTATTTTTTCTGTTGACTCCATTTAAGGCACTGGTGATTTATTTGATGAATTCTTTCGATTTTAGATATATTGAGTGTCATTACTGTGCTTATCTGCTTTAAATCTTGCATCTTGTTATCTTTTGTTTCCATTAGTTAATTTCAAAACTCGTAAACAACTTAATAAATATAACACCATCACACTAAGTAATCAACATTAGTAATTTAATAGTGTCTACCACCCTTGGCTTCGTTAGGAGTTAGCCTGAACGGAAGAGTCAAGAACAAGGTGACAGCCTTGACTCGAGACTTTCCCCCAAGAACACACTAAGTGGCTTGAAGATTTCTGCCACATAGCCCAGGTGTGTGAAAGGCGACAACAAGATTTATACAACAATCATCATGTCATATTCATTTTGTGCAACATATCCAAACAGAATATTATTCCATAGTAAGAGACCAATTACATCCCAAAAACTCAGACAGGTCGCAGATAAAACAAATGACTCTCTCCCGTTTATTGCTATCTCTGTACTATGATATCTTATCTCTATTACAACTGCAAAACAAGCTCTATATATAGGATTGCACCTTTACATTGAAGGTCCACTTCTAACTAACTTCTAACTACTAATGACCTATGGAAACATGAATTGGTCAAATAATATATTAAATATTCAAAACAGTTATTTTTCCACCCATCGCGCTGATCTAGCCTTGTGCGGTATCGTGTGAGATTATGCAGCTACCACGACGCTGCACAACTCACTTACCAAAACCCCTACCAATAATATTTCCCATGCATTATTATGCATGATTTTTTATCTAATTGTTAGATTAATGGTGTTCTTCTACATATCATTTTAGTGCCCAAGTTTTAGCTCTTGGTTTCATGATTTGCATCTCTCCTCAAGGATAAACAATATAGTCTTGCATGCCCTTTGCATATTATCTTGTTGAGATATATCTCTCAAACATAACAACCATTTTAGATGTTTCTAAAATATACATAAAATATTATTACTAACACCCTCCCTTAGTTAGAGGACTGGTTTACTGGCCTAAAGTGTTAAAGCGATGATGTTATTGTCGAACCTTCCTTGGAATTTGCATTCTAACCAAAGCCTATTTTGTGAAATTCATATATATATATGGGCATAACTACCAAATAAATCCCAAATCTGGTTGGGGTACAACTTGAGGGAAAATAGGGAGAGATGGCATTATTGTTGGGGAATGATATATTGGTTCTAAAGAACTACAACTGATACCCTCTCTAAGTCAGAGAAGAAAGGGTGGAAGCAAATTAATACTTATTAATTTTATATTGAAGCATAATTTTATTGTTATTTAGAGATTTTTATACACCTTAGTTGAAGTATAGTATGCATTCCTAGTTCTTGAGAACATATCCTTATGTCCAAAAGGAAGTCTAGGAAGATATCTTTAACTAGCGAATCCACACTCCAAAGTGAATCCAGTGGAGAAACATGTTTAATTGTTGAAAATACATAGTCTAGAGCGATAATGACCACATATAAAGTGAAGTTAAATTTCATTTCTCCCATATCGTACACCGGTTCTCTCTAAAAAATTAGGAAATAAATAATCCTCAACCTATGTGCATAAGATCATATTCCCATGCAGGAACCTTGTTAATTATTAGAAACTTTAATCCATTGTCAAACATGTTACATGAAATTTTTTTCAGCATTGTGAACAATAAAGCCTCATGTTTCCACAATCCCTAAAGGCATTTTCATGATGGATGATCATTTGTTCCCTTGCCTTGCAAGTTGCCTAGATTTTGCAACTTAGATGCACCTTTCTCCCTTAGCAATTTGAATCTATTTTCTTATACGCTCTTTCCTTCACTTACAAAATGTTCCATCAACGCATATTTTCTATACAACAAATCATGTCTATCCATTTTGACACACCTTTCTCTACTCATTGGTCACATCACCCTTTGTACGGGAAAAAACTGAGGTTTCAAGAAGCTTTTAGGGTGATATATCGATGGATAATATTTCCCTCTTATTTTTATGTATCTGGCTTGGATTCCACCATTGTTGGGATCATATATTCATTTTCCACATTTGTCTCAACCTCCCCTTTTCCATATTGTCCTATAAATCAATCCTTTGTCCATCAGAGGAGACGGTTGTCTATAGCAGAAATATGGTGCAAGGATTTTCCTAGAGTATTAGATTATTGATGTGCTTCATATCAAGGAAAGAGAGACGTTGTTGGAATATCATGAACCTATTATAATGAGGCTACAATGCCAAGGATTTATGGTTGTATCTCTTTTGTATCATTTTTAGTACAACGATGCATTCCTTCACATATATTTATTGCCATTGTCATTTTATAGCAGATCTCCTTCCCTGTTTGTTTATATCAATTGTATTATTGCTAGCCAATCTACTTTGCATGTTTCTTGTGTTGATCTATCTAATGTTCTATCATACAAGGAAATGGGTTTGAATAGTGTAAATATTTTGAGGATGAACTCCATGATAGAGGTGAGTCTCTTAGATCTTGTGTCTCGTTAACATTAAATTAATCTAGGTGAAGGTGTGTATTATTGTCCCCCTTTGTTTTAGATATATACTGTACAAAATAGGGATTTCTACTTGTCTCCACACTTGGGACTCATATTTTAACGAAATTGGTGGCTCCAATGGGGAGAAGCTAGATCTCCCTTGTTTTCCATAGCGATTCCATAGATCATGTCTTGTCTTGTTTTGTTTGTTGTAACTTCCTTTTTATTTTTCTGAGTCTTTTGATAATCAAGATCCACTATGGAACCTAAAATCCACTTTAAATCCTTTGATTTTGGGGCCTTTTTGTTGTTGGTTTTCTCAAAAAATATTTTTTGTATTTGCATCGATGCACTCTATATTCAGATATAGAGCGTCTTCTTTTAAATACACATCTTGTGCTCACATATCATTTTCCATCAGCTCACCTAGGTTTCATTTACACTCACATCAACCTGTGTTGATGTGTTATGTTCCACAATAAAACACGTTGATCTGCAAAATTTTACAGTAAGGTCAAAATACCCTCTTTAAGATGGCTTAGGTGTATTTTTCAGATTTGTTCTTTCTTGTCTCAGTCTCTAATTCCCTCTAGACCTATCATTTGACTCATTTTCTTATTTTTTATTAGCATTCAAATCTTGGAATGGTTTATTAGCGGGTCCTTCGTAGTCAAACAGTTTCCTAGGATGTCTTGGGTGACATAGATCCCTTGTTGTGGAAACTGGTATTTTAGCTCTATAGAATCCTTGATCTAATTTGATATAGGTAATAAATCCTTTCTAAATGTGGTGTTATCAACATTCTCATTGTTTCAAACTTGGATTAAGTTGTTTCAAATTTATTTCTTTGGGTGATTTTGTTTCTTGTAAACTTTCTTACCTTAAAAGATTGCAGAATTGTCAATATCACATGTTGTGAGCTAAGACAAAGTGGACAAATTGTTCTTAACATATTTTGAATGATCATTTAGCTCCTTTGGTTCTTTGTTAAGAAGTGGAGGCATTTTACAATGGAATTAAGTTCATATTTTTCCTTTTAGCTGGTATATTTTTCCTGTTAGTAGGTCCATGATATTGGGACAAGTCCACACTCCATTAGTCCATTTAAATGTAAAGATAAAATTAAGTGGTAGCTATGATAAGACTTTTAGTAACTTGAGTGATACATTAGATATGTCTTCCAATGTCTTAAAGCATAGGAGATATCGTTCCCTTTCCTCCATTGCATCCTAGGGACCGTGTGGTTCTTCCATGTACCATTCGGTATATTGAATGACCTTTCACATTCTTTTACAATATATAAAGGTTATTTCATGTACTCTACGGTATATAGGAAGTCCCCTTTCGAATGGTTGTGCATCAAACAACACTACTACATATTTGAGATCCCATGTACCTTACGTATATCAAGAGACCCTTTTAGGAGCCTAAAACCACATGAGTTAACCCATCATCCATATTGTCATTCAAATACACTGACAACGACACTCAAGGCACTACTACTCATGTACTTATACTAGTATATCCTATGGTATATCATGAGTTGCGACGACTTGACTGTCCTATCAGGATCCGGATTTTTTAACCCCACCTGTCACATAAATTTGCTTTTTTCCTCTATCCTGAGCAGTACTTCCATTGTGTCTTTTTTTTAGAATAACTTTAGAGAGAGAAGTATCTTTGTTAAATACAAATTCATACACATTTTGGGACCGCCAACAAAGAGAACCCTTCTCAAGGGGAACCTTGTGTTTTTCCTTCATGTGGAAAATGTTGTCCTCCCTTCATTGCCACCATAAATCTTCCCAGGTTGAATAAATTATTATCAATAGGGTTATTCAATATGGTTATCCCTGATGCACCCAATATCCTGAATGTCAACACCCCATCACAAGGAAAAAAACCTCATGTATATCCTTCACCTGCTTCACCATGTGTGTTTTCCTTTGTTTCTCCCTCTTCGCCCAATGAAAGTTTTGATACTAGTAATTAGGTAGATACGAACAAGAAGAAAATGAGGATTAAAAATAAGAAAGATAATAAAGTATCCAAATCTCAACCGACTACTTCTCCCCATACTGATAATGTTGATTTATTCTCCAAAACAACTCATAAGAGTAAATTCCCTTATAGGATTTGTAAGGGTGATCACCTTTTTAAGGGTTGGCATGGTATTTCCCAAGTAATAGAAGTGTGGTCTAAGGCCTCCCAACACCTCTTTTCATCAAAATCTAGTCATACTGTAGATGACACCCCATTGACCAGTGACTTTGTACTTAATATTTGAAAGGGTAAAGTCAAGAATACTTCCCTTTTGTGCAAGGATATGAACCTTACTTACATTTTTCCTCACATGGATGAAGCTTCAAAGTTGTTGAAATATATTATTGTTCCCCATTAATAGCTTCAAGCAGGTTATTGTAAGTTGTCCTTCTACCCCCATTCCTTGTTAAAGTGGTCTATTCAGTTCCATCCTTATTCAATCTCACTCTTTCTTCAAAGAGTAAAGAACAAGAGGTCCAACCTACTCTTCCTTACAAGAGTCAAGTAGAAGTGCTTGAGTAGAAGTCATATCCACCCAATACCACTCTTTCATCAGAGAGTGTTCATAAACCTTTGTCTCATTCTACTCTTGAAGTTGAGAATGAATTGAAAAATGCTAAAGTTTTCTCAGTCAATCTGGATTGTTCTATACAAGGGGAAATATTGTCCATTTCGGGAGAACCCCCTCCAAGAGATGAGGTTATCTTCTTTTAATGGAGTACTCTAACATAATATCATCTTCCTTTAGGAATTCCTGTCCAGATATATGTAGGAGTTGTCGGTACGACCATATTTCGTACTATTGTTGATGAAGGGGCTTCTGTTAGCATATTTTCCTTAATTGAAATCCCGAGGTTGTCCTTAGATTGGTTCTATTATTTCTCATATACTAGTTCTTAATAGAAGACATACTGAACCTTTGGTATTTCTTAGTTATCTATTCCCTAGTTAGAGAAAAAAACCTATATCAATGTTATTGTAGTTTAAGGTCCTTTAGATTTCAATATACTCCTTCGATGAGATTATGTTTATGCAATGAAAGATGTAGTGTTCTCACTCTTTGGAGTAATTCATTTTCCCCATGATGGGAAGATCATGACCATTGATTAACTTTCATTTCTTCAAACTGACCACCGCATGACCTCTACTCATTATACTTCACTGAATGTTCCACATGTTTTGGTTGTTTCTTCCCCTTAGGGATAGAGGCCATGTCTCCAGCCTCTAGAAATCATCTTGGAGTTACCCCGCTAGATTTTGATGCTATGGGGTGTGCTACCAATATTTGGATATCATTTCAGGTAAGAAATTTTCCCAAGTAGAGTTTACCTTTGCTTTCAAGCTTGTGTAAAAATAAAATCGTTCCTCAAGCATAGTTTTCCTTTAG
Organism: Pseudotsuga menziesii; assembly: GCA_001517045.1. Classification (NCBI taxonomy): domain Eukaryota; kingdom Viridiplantae; phylum Streptophyta; class Pinopsida; order Pinales; family Pinaceae; genus Pseudotsuga; species Pseudotsuga menziesii. Next base: position 116,978 of record LPNX010488650.1, on the reverse strand, counting down.
TTTCAAGCTTGCGTAAAAATTAAACTAATTCCAAGCAAAGTTAACCTTTGGTTTCAAGCTTATGTAAAAATGAAACATGCATTAAGTAGAGTTTACTTTTAGTTTCAAGATTGTGTAAAAATGAAACTGACCTCAAGTAGGGCTTGTTGTTGCCTTTCACACACCTGGGTCATGTGGAAAAAATCTTCAAGCCACTCGGTGTGTCCTTGGGGATAAGTCTCAAGTCAAGGTTGTCACCTTGTTCTTGACTCCTCCGTTTAGGCTCAACTCCTAATGAAGCCTAGGGGGGTAGACCCTATTAAGTTACCAAGGAAAAATTATTTAGTACGGTGATGTTAAATTGAATGAATTACTTAGGAGTTTGAAATTTAACCATAAACAACCATAGATGACAAGATACAAAATGAGCGCACGAAAGCACAATGCTGAGACACAATATATATATATAGAAAGAAAATAGCCAGTGCCTTAAAATGGAGTCAAAATATAGTCAATGTACTTGCATGTGCTTGGAGTGAATGTTTTGTGATTGCCTCTTGGTACATTTTAAGTTAATGTGAAATATGAGTTGATTAAAATTAGGTGAAGGGGTGGACTCCAGATATACCCGGGAGTACTTGGAGTACGTCCAAAAATAAATCTTCACGGCTACCCGCAAGGAATTTGTGGGCTGAATGGAGTCTCTGAGGCTATTGTTCATAATGCACCCATAGGTGTTGTTACCACCTAAGTTGAACTTAGTGTCTTTTATCAAGTGAGCCTGGTGAACCGGATAGGGTTAACTTGTTCGGACTTCAAAGAGACCTTTGGAAGTACTTCTGGGAAGTGCTTGTTGTATTATATCACATGTTCCTACTCCATGCGGGAATTGTAATAAATGTTATAGCATGATAGTGTCTGTAAAAGACTCGGTCTCTTAGACTTAATTTGTCAATCCGATCAGCGCAGGGTGTTTTTTTCCCTTGGTTATTATTGGTTGTTGAATAAACAACTGATAATTTCTGATTTTTTCACTCCATACCTCCAAAGTTGGGGTGGTCGGCTTGGCATTTGTGCCTATTGAGGTTATTAGAGTCTATGTGTCAATGTGTAAGCATGCTAGACATCATTTTTGAGTCATATCATGTCTAAGTCCCCCTAGGTGTTTTTCAATTTTTCAGTTTTTTCAGTGTTTTTTATTAAATTTTAATTTTTCCAAAACTTAGGCTATTTTTAATAGTTTAATTGGAAAAATTGAGTCTGTAATAAAAGTGGGCCAAATAATCAGTTTCAGTCATGTAGGTGCTCATTTTAAAGCTAAGAGCACCATGTAAACCCATGGACCCACTTTTTCCTAAGTTTTGAGTGATCTTCCATCACTCAGGTCAGAAAGCCCCAAAAATCAATTATTGATTATTTTAATTAATAAATTGATGAATAATGGAGCAAATCCAAAATCAATAACTCAATGGATTCTCAACCGATTTGACTGAAATCAATCAGATCTGGAGCAGATTGACTGGATCTGACAAATCCTTGACTAAAGGAGGGGATCAAATCAGATCCAGAGCTGATCTACAGTGGTCTTCACAAGGAATTTCACC
>LPNX010488650.1:52111-96627 GCA_001517045.1 Pseudotsuga menziesii | reverse complement strand
CATTTAGTATTAAATAATGGTTAACTGACTGTGGTAGGTGAGAAAAACGCCCCACATGTGTGCAATTAATTAAACCATTATTTAACTGAATGTAGAGAGCGAGAAATGAATGTAACTGACTCCTAACTTGGCTTGACTAGTCATTAGCTGAAGTGAACTAACCTTGGTTGGTTTCGGCACTCCCAGTTGCTTCCTAAATTGTAGGGATTGATCTAGGAGACTCCTAAACTTATGAAATCAAGTGCAATAAGTGGCATTGAGCCTCAATTAGTGTTCCCCACACTTTGTTAACTGAAACATGTGCCCCAATTAGGTCAAGTTTAACCAATGGTACTAATGACTATAAATAGACTGGATGGACTCTTGATTTAGACATGACTCCCGATTTAGACATATGACCGAATTTGGGCAAGGGAGGATTAATAATCCTAACACCCCCCCTGAATGCTAACTTGGAAAAACTGTGGGCCCTGGTAACTAAGACCATAGGTCACCCATTACATCAAGTAAAGTAAAGTAACTACTCAAAAATAAGGTGCTTGGGGAAAAACCACATGGGAAAAAAAACCCCCTTCTAATCAAGCAAATAGAATCAGGATCAATCTGGTTCTTCTATGCACATGTATATTGGGGCCTGGCATGTGAAAATATCCATCATATGTCTGCAGGAATCTTCCTCTTTGGAAGAAGAATGATATGCTCAACTAAATCAGAAATATAGACAGCTGCCGGATGAAGACTGGACCCATGTAGAGCAACTGAAGTCAACTGAAAAGTGAGGAAAGGTTCTTGAGAATTCAGAGAATGTGAAGAAAAATAAAGAAACTGATATGTTGCAGCCACGAACAGCAAACCATGAGTGGTAATAACAGCCCCAAGTGTTCGGAGCAGGTGTCCAGGCGGATGCAGAAAATCTTCCTCTTTACTAGTTCTGTGAGAAGATGAGCATGTGATCAATGGTAGAGAAGCACTGGGACTGTTGAGAGTGAATGCTGGAGCTCCATAGTCTGATATATCTTCTTAAATATATAATGAATCACATAATAAAATATCAGCAACCTCATATGAGGAAACTAACACCAAATCCCCATCAACAGTTTTGAAGAGAAAGTGCGGTACTTGGTTTTTCACACCGGAATTGGTGAGAGAAGCTACAAGCATGACTGAATGCTTTTGAATTTTAAAATATGAACCAAATAATATCAGATCAGAAAGTAAATCAGATCTAAACAGGTTCAAAACAGATCCAAAAACGTGAAATGGAATCAAATCCCTAGCAGCAATTTTGTAGGAGACTTGCGGTACTTGTTTCTTCACACCATTGATGAGAACAGCTACAAGCGGTACTGAAAGATTATGAATTTGATATATTAAATCAAGAAATATAAGATAATATCTAAATAAGATCATATCAGATCCAATAAGGTTAATATCAGATTCAAATAAATGGTTAACCGAGACGGTGGATGCACGGCTTTCTTCTTCTTCAAAATTCTGAATTTTGGTGCATGCAATCCTGCAGGAATTTGCTGGAAAAACTAGATCATGGGGAGCGAATGGATCACTATGGTAATCTGATATTTCTTCCAAAATATCCAAGGTATCACATATTTTCACACTAGCAGCAACATTAGAGGAAGAAAAATCAAATTTCTCTTCACTTTCGGAAGCAATTACTAGTAAATTTTGCACAGAATTTAAAGGAAAACCACCGGTGAATGTTTGCATGGAAGTGCAGCAGAATTTTTCTTCAATATCAGAGATTCGAATGTCTTCTTCTGTTTCAGCAATATGAGAAGATGAGATATCAGATATCTCATGAACTTCCGGAGCATCAGGAGAAGGAGTCACTGCATGGAGGCTGTCTTCAATTCGAATTGACTGTGTAGAAGTTTCTGCTTCTTCTTCATCTTGAACAACTTCATCAGAGAGAGTGGAGGCCGAGCTTTTTGGATCAAGGATTCTTGTGGTGCTGGATGTGCACCATCTGCTATTAATTCCAAAGGTTTTGTCCAATCTTATCCAGAGTTCCAGTGGATCTTTAATAGATCTACTGTGATAGCGCATGCTAGGAGAAAGAGCCAGTTCCATTATTTCAAAAGCTTTATCCTTTTCTTTTAGCCAGTCATTATCACTCTCAAAATAATTTATACCTAATCCAATAGACACCGAAAAGATTTTTTGTCTTCTCAGACATATATTCATCTTCAACCTCCATTCAAAATAGTCTGAGGATCGGGTGAGAAGAGGAACTGATGAATTCATTTCGAAGTTGTACCTGCAAAACAAAAAAAATGATCCATTAGGAGATCCAAGGAGGAGAAGTGCCTTGTCCGTCGAGGCTATGATACCATGTTAAATTTGAGCATATATATCTGTAGACAAACACACAACTCACAAAGAAGATCTCACAATTTACTCAGCCATTCAAGAATGAAACAGTGCAAAAGGCTTGCAGCTGTGAATGCTTTCATTAATCAAAAAAGTAATCCAGATAATGATTACAATGATGTAAAATGGCTTTAATAGCCACAAGCAATTCGAATCCACATGAGGAAGTTTGAATTGATGACTCTACTTGACTGTAGGTAACCAATACTTTTCTAAATCACAATTGGAGTTCTAAAACACAACCAACTGTTACATTTAGTATTAAATAATGGTTAACTGATTGTGGTAGGTGAGAAAAGCGCCCCACATGTGTGCAATTAATTAAACCATTATTTAACTGACTCCTAACTTGGCTTGACTAGTCATCAACTGAAGTTAAGGACCCAGTAGTTAACTGTCCTTGTCTAAATCATAACCGGAGTTCTAAAACACAACCAACTGTTACATTTAGTATTAAATAATGGTTAACTGACTGTGGTAGGTGAGAAAAACGCCCCACATGTGTGCAATTAATTAGACCATTATTTAACTGAATGTAGAGAGCTAGAAATGAATGTAACTGACTCCTAACTTGGCTTGACTAGTCATTAATTGAAGTGAACTGACCTTGGTTGGTTTCGGCACTCCCAGTTGCTTCCTAAATTGTAGGGATTGATCTAGGAGACTCCTAAACTTATGCAATCAAGTGCAATAAGTGGCATTGAGCCTCAATTAGTGTTCCCCACACTTTGGTAACTGAAACATGTGCCCCAATTAGGTCAAGTTTAACCAATGGTACTAATGACTATAAATAGACTGGATGGACTCCCGATTTAGACATGAATCCCGATTTAGACATATGACCAAATTTGGACAAGGGAGGATTAATAATCCTAACACCCCCCCTAAATGCTAACTTGGACAAACTATGGGCCCTGGTAACTAAGACCATAGGTCACCCATTACATCAAGTAAAGTAAAGTAACTGCTCAAAAATAAGGTGCTTGGGGAAAAACCACATGGGAAAAAAACCCCCCTTCTAATCAAGCAGGTGGAATCAGGATCAATCTGGTTCTTCTGTGCACAGGTATCTTGGGGCCTGGCATGTGAAACTCTCCATCATATGTCTGGAGGAAAATTCCTCTTTGGAAGAAGAATGATATGCTCAACTAAATCAGAAATATAGACAGCTGCCGGATGAAGACTGGACCCATGTAGAGCAACTGAAGTCAACTGAAAAGTGAGGAAAGGTTCTTGAGAATTCAGAGAATGTGAAGAACAATAAAGAAACTGATATGTTGCAGCCATGAATAGAAAACCATGAGTGGTAAGAACAGCCCCAAGTGTTCGGAGCAGGTGTCCAGGCGGATGCAGAAAATCTTCCTCTTTGCTAGTTCTGTGAGAAGATGAGCATGTGATCAATGGTAGAGAAGCACTGGGACTGTTGAGAGCGAATGCTGGAGCTCCATAGTCTGATATAGCTTCTGAAATATATAATTAATCACATAATAAAATATCAGCAACCTCATATGAGGAAACTAACACCAAATCCCCATCAGCAGTTTTGAAGAGAAAGTGTGATACTTGATTTTTCACACCGAAATTCGTGAGAGCAGTTACAAGCATGACTGAATGCTTTTGAATTTTAAAATATGAACCAAAAAATATCAGATCAGAAAGTAAATCAGATCTAAACAGGTTCAAAACAGATCCAAAAACGTGAAATGGAATCAAATCCCCAGCACCCGTTTTGTAGGAGACTTGCGGTACTTGTTTCTTCACACCATTGATGAGAACAGCTACAAGCGGTACTGAAAGATTATGAATTTGATATATTAAACCAAGAAATATAAGATAATATCTAAATAAGATCATATCAGATCCAATAAGGTTAATATCAGATTCAAATAAATGGTTAAACGAGACGGTGGATGCACGGCTTTCTTCTTCTTCAAAATTCTGAATTTTGGTGCATGCAATCCTACAGGAATTTGCTGGAAAAACTAGATCATGGGGAGCGAATGGATCACTCTGGTAATCTAATATTTCTTCCAAAATATACAAGGTATCACATATTTGCACACCGGCAGCAACATCAGAGGAAAAAAAATCAAATTTCTCTTCACTTTCGGAAGCAATTACTAGTAAATTTTGCACAGAATTTAAAGGAAAATCACCGGTGAATGTTTGCATGGAAGTGCAGCAGAATTTTTCTTCAATATCAGAGATTCGAATGTCTTCTTCTATTTCAGCAATATGAGAAGATGAGATATCAGAGATCTCATGAACTTTCGGAGCATCAGGAGAAGGATTCACTGCATGGAGGCTGTCTTCAATTCGAATTGACTGTGTAGAAGTTTCTGCTTCTTCTTCATCTTGAACAACTTCATCAGAGAGAGTGGAGGCTGATATTTTTGGATCAAGGATTCTTGTGGTGCTGGATGAGCACCATCCGCTATTAATTCCAAATTTTCAGTCCAATCTTATCTAGAGTTCTAGTGGATCTTTAATAGATCTACTGTGATAGCGCATGCTAGGAGAAAGAGCCAGTTCCATTATTTCAAAAGCTTTATCCTTTGTTTTTAGCCAGTCATTATCACCCTCAAAAGAATTTATACCTAATCCAATAGACACCGAAAAGAGTTTTTGTCTTCTCAGACATATATTCATCTTCAACCTCCATTCAAAATAGTCTGAGGATCGGGTGAGAAGAGGAACTGATGAATTCATTTCGAAGTTGTACCTGCAAAACAAAAAAAATGATCCAGTAGGAGATCCGAGGAGGAGAAGTGCCTTGTCCTTTGAGGCTCTGATACCATGTTAAATTTGAGCATATAGATCTGTAGACAAACACACAACTCACAAAGAAGATCTCACAATTTACTCAACCATTGAAGAATGAAACAGTGAAAAAGGCTTGCAGCTGTGAATGCTTTCATTAATAAAAAAAGTAATCCAGATAATGATTACAATGATGTAAAATGGCTTTAATAGCCACAAGCAATTCGAATCAACATGAGGAAGTTTGAATTGATGACTCTATTTGACTGTAGGTAACCAAGACTTGTCTAAATCACAATTGGAGTTCTAAAACACAACCAACTGTTACATTTAGTATTAAATAATGGTTAACTGACTGTGGTAGGTGAGAAAAGTGCCCCACATGTGTGCAATTAATTAAACCATTATTTAACTGAATGTAACTGACTCCTAACTTGGCTTGACTAGTCATCAACTGAAGTTAAGGACCCAGTAGTTAACTGTCCTTGTCTAAATCATAACCGGAGTTCTAAAACACAACCAACTGTTACATTTAGTATTAAATAATGGTTAACTGACTGTGGTAGGTGAGAAAAAATCTCCACATGTGTGCAATTAATTAAACCATTATTTAACTGAATGTAGAGAGCTAGAACTGAATGTAACTGACTCCTAACTTGGCTTGACTAGTCATTAACTGAAGTGAACTGACCTTGGTTGGTTTCGGCACTCCCAGTTGCTTCCTAAATTGTAGGGATTGATCTAGGAGAATCCTAAACTTATGCAATCAAGTGCAATAACTGGCAGTGAGCCTCAATTAGTGTTCCCCACACTTTGGTAACTGAAACATGTGCCCCAATTAGGTCAAGTTTAACCAATGGTACTAATGACTATAAATAGACTGGATGGACTCCCGATTTAGACATATGACTAAATTTGGACAAGGGAGGATTAATAATCCTAACAGGGAGGTGACTTTCCAAGTCACTTGTTTAATTTAATTACATTAATTACTAAAATTATCCTAGATTAACCTAGCTTAGTGTTTTAAATTTAGCATTTTAAACATTGCCGCATCCTTTTAAAATGATTTTTCCTAAGAGCAGGGTAATTAAGGATAATGCTGAATGAATTTATCTATTTCCCATGATGCATCTTCTTCGTGGAAATTCTTCCATTTAATGAGCTATTCCTTGATCATTCTAGTGTGTAATCTTCATTCTCTGATCTTGATGATAGCTTATGGTTCTAAGATAAGTTTCCCTTCTTCATCCAAGGTGGGAAGTGTTGTTTGACCTGATTGATGTTGAACCAACATTTTTTTAGATTTGATACATGGAAGACATTGTGAATTGAACTTGTCTCTAGTAGCTTTATCTCATATGCTACATGGCTAATATTCCGTATAATTTGGTAAGGACCATAGAACTTCTGTGCTAATTTGTTATTTCCTTGTTGTTTTAGTGATAATTGTTTGTATGGTTGAATTCTTACGAATACCCAATCTGCTAATTCAAACTCTCTCTTGGTTCTACTGTTCTGCTTGTTGTTTCATATGATTTTGTGCCATAGTTAAATTATCTTTGAGTGTTTGCATGATTATTTGGTTGTCTTCTAGTTGATGTTCTATGACGGTGCTATCAACCAAAATGTCACTTGTTAGCACTGGAAAAGAACCAGAAGTTGTAAAGGCTCATTCCCATGTAACAGCAGAACCACTTTTGAAGAGAGAACTGGCCTTTTTCTCTTCTGAGAGGGATCTCTCACCAAATATTAACAATGCCAGATATGTACAAGTGAAAATATAAATTGTTTGTAAGATTGGTTGAAACAAAATATAGGACCATTGGGCTATGGATTCAAGATGTAAGATAATAAATGGCAGAAATTTTGCAGGGTCATTTTAACACAAAGGAAAGATAGCCATTCAGTCACAGTCAAATCATAATTGTCTGGTGAAAAATAGGAACATGGACAAACCATTAACATAGAGCATTAGAGAATGAATTCTATGTTAACTTAAGAAGAAAGATTTAGTGGATATCTGAAAAAAAACAGACGGAGCATAAGATATATGAATTCCAAACTGCTATACACTTATTTCAGACATGAAAAAAAACATAATGGGGAGACAAATTAAAAAAAAAATCACATGGGAATGAAAGTAACATAGTGCAACATAAAACAATGCATGAATCTCTTGAAAAAACACCAGGTTTGGCTCTGCAATTTTATTTAAGGAACTCTTGAAAGCATACAATACAAAATTACATCGGTTTCAACCCTTTCTCCTTCTTCAGGAGGTAAAATGATAGTGTCTCGGACCTCCTAAAACTACATTAGAATCAAAATTTGTTACAAACTAAAGAACATCTTCTAACAAACTCAAACGTGGCATATTTGCCACGATTTACATAAAGCAGAAATATAATGTGGACTGTTAAAAATAGGCTTAAACAACCCCTCCTGTATATCCCATCTAGTGACAACTGTGAAAAAAATGAAAGAGGATTTTGTAAATGGCCATGTTCCCAACAAAACCCATGTATTCGTTTCCTCTAATTCAGCTCCAAATCCTCAAGATCCTATTTTAAAACTGATGACTCAGACAGTAAACCTGTAAATTTCTGGAAAAATACCCTGTGAATAGATTTTAAGCTATCCCAACCTGTGATACCTGTGTAAAAATGGAAGGAGGTTTTTGAATCTAGTCCTATTATGAAGAAAAATCTCTCTTAGTTTCCTGAAATTCATCTCCATTTGGCTGAAACAATTATTTCAATTTCATCCTTTGGAAAACTTGAAAAATGGCCTGTAGAACTCACTTTGTTTCTCCTAAAAAATAGGACCTTTGTAAAACATGAAGGAGGTTATTGAATATATTCATGTTAATAAGATAAACCTCATTCAGTTTTGTAAACTTATTTCTGGTTTTCTGGAAAAAATTGATTGAAATAACTAACTAAAATAGTCATTTAAAAATATAGAAATTGGCTCTTTGAAGATGACTTCGAGTCTCTCAATCCACAGCACTTGTGTAAAAGCTGAGAGAGGTCATTGTACATAGGTGTGTTATGAATAAAAATTTCTCTTAGTTTCAAAAAATATGTCTCGTTTTGGTGGAAACAATTGATTGAATATACTGACCCAAAAGTGTCATTTTCATAAAAAACAACCATGCTCGGCTGCTTTAATTATGAATTGAGATGATTTGATCCACAATCAGTACAATGTTTATGAGAGTTTTTTTCCCAACTGCATATATGTCCATCATTTGTTCACTTTTATGGGCATACTATTTTAGAACAGCCTCCCTTCACATTCACCCAGCCGAATTATTTTGAGTTGTTAATCAATTTTCCAAACCATTGATATGAATGCACGTGTCACAAACTGCTTGCTATATAAAATTTCTCTGTAATCTCAAAACCTAGTTTATCCTTGCAAGTTGTATTCCTGAAATTAACCTTCTCTGTGGATTTGTTTCTACATCAAATCATCACCATTAAAACATGTTGTATTTTAAAGGATTTTGCAAATTGAAAAATTTAATTTTTCCTTTCTTGTAGTTTAACGAAATACATTCACGTCGTTGGATGAAATTGGTTTTGATCTACACTGCTCAAAATCACCGGGCGTACCACATTTCACAAATTCATCAAATTTATTTGATCCTGCAAGTTGATTTAGCATAATCTACCTTATCCATTGGATGAAATTGATTTTTACCAGCACAGATAATTTTCAATTTGATTTGCAGAAACATGTTATATTTTCTTAGGTAGCGATATTTTTTTGTCAGTATTTTTCTCATTCTATAAAGTCCTGCATCCTCAAATACTAATGTTCCATTTCCACTGGGCCAATATTTTATATTTGCAAACCATTGCCGTGAGATCTTTTTTCTGAGATTTTTGCTCACGATTTTTGGATGCATGTGAATCCATGTGCTTGCTATGCTGTATTAAAATTTTGTCGTTGATTTAAAATCTGATTTATGGACACAAAATATGTGGTAAGAATTTCGGCAGGCTCTTTCTCTCCACTACACGTTTGCACATTATCTCAAAGGAAAACAATACCCACCATTTATAAGAAATGCATTAAATCTTGATTAGCGTTTCTTTCATATTATCCTCCATAACTTTTCATTTATAATATATCATGTTGTAAAGTTTGAAAGCCTCGTGGTAATATATCCCACATGCAAAGGAGATATCAACTTTTTGCATGTTATATACACTAAACATTTTGTTGTATATCAAGGAACAACCTGTGTATTACTTCTTGGGAGCTATGTGATTGGACTTTGGTGGAAGGATTTGCTTGGTGTGTGGACCCCACGCAACTTGGTAATGAGTGGCCTTGTGCCAACAATATTTTTTATAAAAACTTAATTTATCATTTAAATAATAAAATATAAACTCAAATAAAATATAAAACTTGACTTATAAAGCCAAAATTTATATATAAAAACCAATGTTTATAAATTTTATTAAAAGTGAATAAAATCCTTTTTTTTTATTCATAGGAATTATTTTCTTTTTGCTCAAAGCTTCTAACCTTTTTCTTGCACCACCTTGGAATTTTTATAAATTGTTTTAATGAAGAATGTTTGAAAACCATTTGATCATCAAGAGAAACTCAGAATTTTTAGGCAATGAGGCTTGCTGTGGAAAAACTAAAATAGTGCTAAGAGCTGGCTCCATTAGGGATGCTATCCTCCCTGCAAGGTAGCAGAGAACCTCGTAGACCAGGCGCCGAATCCATTGCGTGACTCCCAATTTTCTTTGAAATCCTCTACCTGTTGTGAACTGAACCATCAAATAAAACCATTCTGCAAACAAATCCCACTCTTTCAACCTGTAACCTGTCACATGTCCATACCCTGAAAAACTGAAGACAGTTGTAACTACAAACCTGAACTTTAAAACTGAAACTGAAATAAAAAATGAAAATAAAAATGAACTGAAAACTACTCAATGGAATGCTCGCCATGTTGATCTTATTCATATTTACTTACCTACCCTACTTACTAAGAATCAATGCTTAGTCAAGTAACTTCTGAATTCTAATGAAGCCACTCAAGCAAATGATCCCATAAACCAACTTTCTCTTCATGCTTGATAAAAAACATAACTGAAAGACCTCATGACACAAGGTTATAATTAAGAAATTTATCTTTACGGTAGAGATATAACCAGCCTTTACCACTTCCAAGATTCTCCATGTACTCTTCCACTGCATCATAAATAACATGAAAGCCTTCAAGAAAATATTCCATTTGCTTACCATGAGAAGGCTGCTCGAAAAGTAACTCCCCTTCCAAATCATTAAATTGTCCCTTAAAATATCCTTGACAAGAATGTGCATGACAATCCTCAACCAAGACCTCCAAAAATTTGTTCAAAATTTCTGACTTTGCAACTTCATTCTTTCCATGCATCCCAAAAGAAATACCACTATGTTCCTCAACATGATCAAGCAAATAGACTTCTTTTCCACAAAAAATTTCTGAATTTGAAAAACCAAAAGAAACATCCATTTGAGAACCCCCATCTTCTTCTTCATTATTCAATTCCTCATGGTATACTGTTGGTTTTTCTAAAGGCTAGGATTGATTTCATAACTATCCTTCTCGCTCATCATCCATTCCAAGGAAATTTATACATTCATCTACAATATCAAATTTCTGTTTTTGATTGGAAACTTCAAGTCTCTTTTTAACCACTCAAATGAAGGAAAACACAACAACAAATAGTGACTTTCAACATGTTTAGTTTCCACCTTGTTTTCATATTTTTGGTCTTGGATTGCAATGATATTTTCTTCACTAACATAAATTGTGATAGGCTGATTGCATTCTTCAGAAAACAAATCAGTACACCCATCTCCTTTCAAATCACTAGGCTAATCATCTTCTTCAAGCAAGGAGAGCTTCATATAGTCATGTAAATATTTAGGTGAAATTTGAATCTGATCAACATGCAGAGGTCTTCCTTCAACCACTATTTCAAAATATGATTTCTCTTTACTTGCATTTTCAGAAAATGAACATGTGGAGGGACTACAAGACTGAGATTTTTCAGAATTATCATCTTCTGTGTAATCAATCACACAAGCATTGTAACTTTCAAGAGATTGCTAGTGCGAAAAGGAATTTTCTGATTGGGAAGGGGAGGCCTCTTCTTGTAACAAAAATTCAGAGGTTGAATAATATGAGGAAGGATTTGATTGACAATCCCAACCTCTCTCTCGGTCACACAGAGAATGACAAGAATGTTGCAAATCATCATCAATTTCAGGAAGAGAGATATAACTAGTTGAAACAGAGCTTTGGTCTATGTCAACTTCAGTCAAGGAAGACAGTACTAACTGCTGAGAAATTTCTTGAATATCATGGCAATTGGCTTGTCTTTCTTTTTGAGCTGAATATTCATGTAAGATCTCTAAAATCTCTTCATCCAAATACTGGTCATCACCACACACATCTTTCACATTTTCAATGAAATCTCTATCGTGTTTGCAACAATATCGAAGTAACAACAAAGAAGGATAATGCCTTTCAAAATGTTAATGAAATATTGTATGAAAGTATTCAAGGGAGGATAAACTCCCTGCTGGTAATCCTGCATACCAAGGCCTTGCATATCCTTCCAAACTAAACATGAACAGTTTCATTAAAGAATCTTCATGCCATCCCACTCCCATCTTATGTATATGCTTATGAAATCTAAATAAATGAATGGCAGCATCATCACCCTTTTCATCATTGAATCTTGAAAGATATGTTTGCCAATTTATGAGAGGTATTTTATTGGGATAACCAAGAATGGAAGAAAGATTCATAGGAGCATACCTTGCAGCCCGAGAAGCCATCTTGATGGTGGAGAAACTGAATCAGCTGCTCAAACTTAGCGACCTCGTTTGATATTGGATCTTCCATAGAATATTATGAAGAATGGATCCTTCCCAATGGAGTCACCATGTGAAAAGAGACATGAATTTCTTGTTCTATGACCATTGTTCACTATCAACAATCAGATCTAAACCTTTTGTTCAAATCCAGGGAAGATTTGAGACCTCTTCCTATCTCTGTCTTTCTGACCACCGGTCTCCCTAGTGGAGTCACCTTCTAGAATTTTTCAGTGGAGTCCCCAGGGAAAATGATATAACCTTTTTCACATGTAAGAATCTTTGTTTTCCCACAAAAACCCTTTATCATTTCTATTTTTGTCATTCTTTCCAGGGATGATCTTCAATTTCGTCCCCGGAAACAACACCAATTTGTTAGCACTGGAAAAGCGCCAGAGGTTGTGAAGGCTCGTTCCTAAGTAACATCAGAACCACTTTTGAAGAGAGAATTGAACTTCTACTGTTCCAAGAGGGATCTCTCACCAAATATTAACAATGCTAGATATGTACAAGTGAAAATATAAATTGTTTGTAAGATTGGTTGAAACAGAATATAGGACCATTGGGCTATGGAGTCAAGATGTGAGAGAATAGATGGCGGAACTTTTGCAGGGTGATTTTAACACAGAGGCAAGATAGTCATTCATTCACAGTCAAATCATAATTGTCTGGTGGAAAAGAGAGATATGGATAGACCATTAACATAGAGCATTAGAGAATGAATTCCATGTTAAATTTAGAAGAAACCTTTAGTGGATATCTGAAAACAACAGACAGAGCATAAGATATATGAATTCCGAACTGCTATACACTTATTTTAGACATGAAAGAAAACATAATGGGGAAAAAAAACTAGAAAAAATTCACATGGAAAAGAAAGTAACAGACTGCAACATAAAACAACGCATGAATCTCCTGAAAAAACACCAGCTTCGGCTCTGCAATTTTATTAAGGAACTCTTGAAAGCATACACTAAAAAATTACATTGGTTCCAACCCTTTCTCCTTCTTCAAGAGGTAAATTTATAGTGTCTTGGAGCTCCTAAATCTACATTAGAATCAATTTTTTTTACAAACCGAAGAACATATTCTAACAAACTCGAATGTGGCATATCTGCCACGATTTACACAAAACAGAAATATAATGCGGACTAATGAAAAATAGGATTAAAAAACCCCTCCTGCATATACCTGCTGGTGATAGTTGTACAAAAAATGAAAATGGTTTTTGTAACTGGCCATGTTCCCAACAAAACCCATGTCTTTTTTTCCTCTAATTCAGCTCCATCTCCTCAAGGTCTGATTTTGAAACTGATGACTCAGACAGTAAACCTGTAAATTTCTAGAAACATACCCTGTGAATATATTTTAAATTCTCCCATCCTGTGATACCTGTCTAAAACTGAAAGGATTTTTTTCAATCTACTCTTATGATGAAGAAAAACCTCTCTCATTTTCCTAAATTTCAACTCCATTTGGATGAAACAATTCTTTGAATTTGATGTCTGAAACAGTCCTTCGAAAAACCTGAAAAAATGGCCTATAGAACTCACATTGTTTCTAAAAAACCATAGGACCTGTGTAAAAAATGAAGGAGGTTATTAAACATAATCATGTTTATAAGATAAACCTCATTCCATTTTGGAAACGTATTTCTAGTTTTCTAGAAACAATTGATTGAAATAACTGACTAAAACAGTCATTTAAAAATATGGAAATTTTGTCTCTGAAGATGACTTTGATTCTCTCAATACAAAGTACCTGTGTAAAAATGGAGAGAGGTTATTGTAGATAGTTGTGTTATTAAGAAAAAACTCTCTTAGTTTAGGAAAAATGTCTCAAATTGGTAGAAACAATTGATTGAATATACTGACCCAAAACAGTCATTTTCATTAAAAACAACCATGCTCGGCTGCTTTAATTCTGAATTGAGATGATTTGATCCAAAATCAGTACAATGTTTGTGAGCATTGTTTTTCCAACTACATATATGTCTATAATTTGTTCACTTTTATGGTCATACTATTTTAGAACAACCTCCCTTCACATTCACCCAGCCGAATTATTTTGAGTTGTTGATCAATTTTCCAAACCACGGATACGAAAGCACGTGTCTAAGCTGCTTGCTATATAAAATTTTGCTAATATCAAAACCTAGTTTCTCCTTGCCAGTTTTATTCCCGAAACTAACCTTCTCCATGGATTTATTTCTACGTCAAATCATCACCATTGAAACATGCTGTATTTTAAAATATTTAGCAAATTAAAAAAATTAATTTTTCCTTGCTTGTTGTATTAGCGAAATACATTCACGTGATTGG
Organism: Pseudotsuga menziesii; assembly: GCA_001517045.1. Taxonomy (NCBI): domain Eukaryota; kingdom Viridiplantae; phylum Streptophyta; class Pinopsida; order Pinales; family Pinaceae; genus Pseudotsuga; species Pseudotsuga menziesii. The sequence continues at coordinate 82,261 of LPNX010488650.1, read as the reverse complement.
ATGAAATTGGTTTTGATCTACACCATGTGTAGCAATTTTCAGAAATTCAAAAATATACTATGATTGTGCAAGTTGATGTACCAGAATCTACCTTATCCGTTGGATGAAATTGTTTTTTACCAGTGCCGTTGATTTTCAATTTGATTTGCAGAAACATGTTATATTTCCTTAGATGGTGATATTTATGTTATTATTTTCCTCCTTCTAAAATGTCTTGCATCTCAAATACTAATGTTCCATTTCCACTCGGCCAATATTTTATATTTGCAAACCATTGCCGTCAGATCTTTTTCTGAGATTTTTGCTCATGATTTTTGGATGCATGCCAATCCATGTGCTTGCTATGCTGTATTAAAATTCTCTTGTTGATTTAATATCAAATTTATGGCCACAAAATATACGGTAATGATTTCGAAAGGCTCTTTCTCTCCACTACACTTTTCCACATTATCTCAAAGGAAAACAACACCCACCATTTATAGGAAACGCATTAAATCTTGTTAGCATTTCTTTCATATTGTCCTCCATAACTTTTCATTTATAATATATAATGCTGTAAAGTTTCAAAGCCTCATGGAAATATACCCCACATTTAAAGGATATATTGATGTTTTGCATGTTATATACACTAAAAATTTTGTTGTATATCAAGGAACAACCCCTGTATTACTTCTTCGGAGCTATGCAATTGGACTTTGGTTGAATGATTTGCTTGGTGTGTGGACCCAACACAACTTGGTAATGAGTGACCTTGTGCCACCAATATTTTTTATAAAAAATTAATTTATCATTTTAATAATAAAAAATAAACTTGGATAAAATATAAAACTTGACTTATAAATCCAAAATTTATATATAAAAACCAATGTTTATAAATTTTATTAAAAATGAATAAAATCCTTTATTTATTCATAGGAATTACTCTCTTTTGGCTCAAAGCTTCTAACCTTTTTCTTGCGTCACCTTGGAATTTTTATAAATTGTTTTAATGAGGAATTTTGAAAACAATTTGATAATCAAGAGAACTATGAAATTTTATTCAATGAGGCTTACTGTGGAAAAACTAAAATAGTGCTAACAGCTGGCTCCATTAGGGATGTTATCCTCCCTGCAAGGTAGCAAAGAACCCTGTAGACCAGCTGGTGAATCCATTGGGCAGCTCCCAATTTTCTTTGAATTCATCTACCTATTCTGAATTGAACCATCAACTGAAACCATTCTGCAAACAAATCCCACTCTTTCAGCCTATAACCTGTCACCTATCCATACCCTGAAAACTGAAGACAACTATAACTGCAGACCTGAACTTTAAAACCAAAACTCAAATCAAAACTAAAACTAAAAACGGATGAATGGAATGCTTGCCATGTTGATATTATGCATATTTACTTACCCACCCTACTTACTAAGCATCAATGCTCAGTTAAGTAACTTATGACTTCCAATGAAGCCACTCAAGCAAATGATCCCATAAACCAACTTTCTCTTCATGCTTGATAAAAAACAGAACTGAAAGACCTAATGACACAAGGTTATAATAAATAAATTTATCTTTACGTTAGAGATATAACCAGCCATTACCGCTGCCAAGATTCTCCATGTACTCTCCCACTGGATCATAAAAAACATGAAAACCTTCAAAAAATTCTGTCATTTGCTTACCATGGGAAGGCTGCTCAAAAAGTAACTCCCCTTGCAAATTATTAAATTGTCCCTTAAAATATCCTTTACAAGAATGTTCATGACAATCCTCAACCAGGACCTCCACAAATTTGCTCAAAATTTTTGACTTTGCAACTTCATTCTTTCCATGCATCCCAAAAGAAATACCACTCTGTTCCTCAACATGATCAAGCAAACATATTTTCCACAAAACATTTCTGAATTTGAAAAACCAAAAGAAACATCTGTTGATGTATTTGTAACTTCGGAATGTATTCATCTATGTATCTTATGTATTGTAACCCGATGTTTATTCCGGGATGTATTTATTATGTAATTGAGTCATTTTGTCATGCCTCGATGTTTTGATCGGGAGAATCAATAATGTAAACAAGTCATGTCAAGTCATAGTGGGTAACCCTCCAATTGTCTAAGGGTTAAAGTCCTCGCAGTTCCATGGCAATAGGGTTATTAGACTCTCCTAGTAGAGGTCGGCCCTAGTAGGGTTTTAGTCATGTCGGGATTAGTATAAATAGAGAGTTGAGGTCTCTATTTAACACACATCACTCAGAGACTCAAGTGTAGCGCATAGTTGAGGAAGGAGAAGACACTGGGGCTAGACAAGAAGAATATTACTGCTGTTGGGGGTTCATCTTGTTGTTTTGGGGTTTTACATCTTGTGCTGATTCTATCTATGAGGAAGTTGTGAGGTTTTCTCCATTTATGGTTTCCCCGATGAAAAACAATATGTTCATTGTCTCGTGTTTGATTGTTGTACTTTTTATTCTCTTAGTAAATATTCTAACATAATGCTAGCTTGAATGTTGAAAATCTAACATGGTACTAGAGCTAACCTGAGAACAAGACACTGTGCAACTGTGGGAACTAGGGATTTCTAGTTTGTGGATCTTCCTCCATAGATTTTGCAGCAAAAGTAAGGTGGAATAACTCTCCTCCTTAGGATGCATCTTTCTGTCAAAGCAGAATCCAATTTTGAGGTTTTTCAGTTTTGGACCTGTCACTACTGTCAGAAATTAGGGATTTTCACAGAAGAGAAATTTTTTAGTGAACATAGGCCTAGATTGATCTCCTCCCCAAACTCGAATTTAGGGACAAATTTTGAGGCATTTGGGTGGACAGAACTCTAGAAAAGCAAAACCCTAATCTGCTCCTGAACTAGCTCTGCAAGATTTCAGCTCAAGTTTCAGATCTGACATCTTGAACTTGGTAAGATCTAAAATATTTTGTATATCCATTTGAGGTTCTCAGTTAAGATGTCTCATCATACCAATCTTTATGAAAAGCTTGAGGGGGCTGATAACTTCTGAGCCTGGAAGTATAGGATCTCCCTGGTCCTGGAAGAAAATGAGTTAGACTCCTACATCCATGAGGAGGTTCCAGTTCTAGAGGGAGATGAGTAAAAGGGATAATATGGTTATGGAAAAAAGGATCATTGTTGATTCTATAAAGGATCACCTTATCCCACAGGTGTCCTATCTCAAGACACCTAAAGCTATGTTTGATGCCCTAACCAAATTGTTTGAAGGGAAGAACATAAACTGAAAGATGACCCTGAGAAACCAACTGAAGAATGTGAAGATTCAGAATGCAGAAACAATTCATTCTTACTTCACAAGAGTTTCTCAAATCAAAGAACAACTAGAAGCAGTTGATGAAGAAGTGGAAAATGTAGAGATTGTGATGACTACCTTGAATGGCCTTCCTAGGTCATGGGATTCTTTCATCCAAGGAATCTGTGCTAGAAAGAAGTTAGTCAAGTTTAGTAGATTATGGGAAGAGTGCTCTCAAGAAGAAGCTCGGATAGCAGCTCGAGAAGAGAAGATGGGAAGTGAAGATCAAGCTCTCATGATACACTCCAATTCTCACTCCAAGTCAAACAAAAGAAGATCTCACAGCTCCAGAGGTAAGCACTCTCACAAAGATAACACTAGAAAAGATTTATCTAGGATCATATGTTATACATGTGATGAAGCAGGACACTATGCAAGGAATTGTTCTAAGAAACATAAACTAATGAATAGGAGCAACAAAAGAAGACATCATGCTCATGCTGTAGAGGATGATGAACCATCCAGGAAGATATCCAGATATGAAAGTGAATATTCTTCAAGCGAGGATGAATATGTTTTGATATTTTCTCTCACAGGTAACATTACTCATGGAAGTGATGATTGGCTTATAGACAGGGGGCCTCCAAACATATGACTGGATTCAAGGAATCCTTTGTGAGACTGTTAGAACATGAATCACCTCACAAGGTAAATCTAGGAGATGACTACCAATATCCAATAAAAGGTAGTGGGGAATCTTCCTATAAACTAGACTCTGGAAAGTCTCTAACAATGGAAGAAGTATTGTTTGTGCCAGGACTAAAGAAGAACCTTCTCTCCATATTAGCATTAGATGCAAAAGGAATCCATTTTGTATTCATAAATGGTCAAGTCATCATGTGTCCAAAAGGAAAGACTATCGATCACGTGGTAGTGATTGGAGAACAAGAAGGAGGATTGTACAAATTGAAGGGCAATAAAAAACAAGCCTTGGTCCATGACACAGTAGAGCCAAGCGAACTTTGGCATAGAAGGATTGCACATGTGCATTACAGAGAACTACCTATTGCAAGCAAAGCTGTCAAAGGTCTTCCAAAAATCCAAGAAAAATATGATGGGTTCTGGAAAGGATGTGCGAAAGGAAAGAATACAAAGAAGACATTTCCAAGAAACGAAAGCAAAGAAAAAGGAATCTTGGAAATCATCCACTCTGATGTATGCGGTCCTATGTCATCAAGATCTCTAAGAGGGTATGCATATTATGTTTCTCTTATTGATGAATTTTCTAGGAAGACATGGGTTTACTTCATGCAGAAAAAAGACGAAGTATTCAGTAAGTTCAAGGAATTCAATGCCTTGATCAAGAACCATACTAAAAAGAAGATCAAGACCATTCGATCAGATAATGGCAGAGAATTCACTTCAAATGAATTCAAAGAGCTATGAAAAGAATCAGGGATTAAGAGGGAGTTTTCCATTCCTTATAATCCACAACAGAATGGGATTGTGGAGTGGAAGAACAAAACTACCATGGAAACTGCAAAAGAAATGCTTCATGGTCAAGACCTTCCTATGCATCTTTGGGCGGAAGCTACCAGAATAGCGGTGTATGTACAGAACCGTACTCCACATAGAGTAATAAAGAACAAGACTCCTAAAGAAGTCTTCTCTGGCAATAAACTAGAAGTCATCCATCTCAGAATATTCAACTATCCTGTGTACATCCACTTCCAAAAGAGAAGAGGATTAAATTAGATGCTTCAGGAAAGAAGGGTATATTTGTGGGATACTCTGAAAGCTCAAAGGCTTACAGAATATATTTCCCATGATACAAGAAGATTGACATCAATAGGGATGTGACATTTGATGAAGACATGGCTTACAACAAATCCAGAAAGAGACCTGTTGAAGAACCTGAAGAAGCAGAAGCACCCAGAATTCATGATACAACCATGAATGAAGAAACTCAAGAAGAAGATCGAGAATTTGAAGAACCACAAAGACCTATAGATCCACCTCTGGAGAAGAATCCTCATAAGAGGAAACCTTCTTGGGTATGAGAACTTATCCAAGGTGCGGAAAGATATGGGGCTCCAGAAGAGAATCACAGAGAAAGAAAGAGGACCAGATCCTGTTTCAGGTATGTAGCTTTACTATGCGATTTCATTGATAAAGAATATTCTAGTTATGAAGAAGTGGCATAACGAAAAGAATGGAAGGATGCTATGATCAAAGAGTACCAATCGATCATGAGGAATGATGTTTGGGATGTTGTCCCAAGACCAAACGAAAAGTCAGTTGTAACTTACAAATGGATCTACAAGATCAAACATGATACAGACGATAGAATTGAAAAATACAAGGCAATATTTGTAGCTCGGGGTTTCTCTCAAAAGGAAGGCATAGACTGTGAAGAAACCTTTGCACCTGTAGCTGGATAGACTTCCATCAGATCATTACTTGCTTTAGCTACAGTGATGAAATGGAAGATACACCAGATGGAAGTCAATATTTCTTTCTTGAATGGTGTAGTGAAAGAGAAAGTGTATGTGGAACAGCCACTCGGTTTTGAGACACATGACAAGGAGTCTCATGTGTGCACATTGAAGAAATCCCTGTATGGTTTGAAACAGGCACTCAGGACATGGTATAGCAGAATTGATAGCTTTCTATCCAATTTGGGCTTTACCAAGAGTAAAGCAGATTCCAACCTTTACTACAAGGTTGAAGGTGGCAACCAAATGATGCTTCTACTATATGTAGATGACCTATTTGTGATAGGTATGGATGGGTTGATTACTGATACAAAGAGAAAGCTTGCTTCCGAGTTTGAGATGAAGGAATTGGGTATAATGCATTATTTTCTAGGCATGGATGTGTGGTAGAGTGCAGATGGAACCTTCGTTGGACAAGGGAAGTATGCAGTAGAGATTCTGAAGAGGTTTGGGATGATGGACTGCAAGACTATGGCCACACCTATGGAATTGAACCTAAAGCTATTGAGTGATGCTTCATCAAAGTAAGTTGATGCTATGATGTATCATCTGATGATTGGGTCATTGATGTACCTAATGAACACGAGACTAGACATTTGCTTTGCTATGAACACCTTGAGCCAGTTCTTGACAGATCCGAGAAATGTTCACTCGATTGTTGCAAAGCATATTCTGAGGTACCTAAGGGGTACAGTTGATTATGGGATCAAGTATGACGCAAGTCAGAAGATTAACCTAGAGGGTTATGTTGATTCAAATTGGGCAAGAAGTACCATCGATAGGAAGAGCACTTCGGGGTGTTGCTTCAGTATGTTATCAGATGTGATCTCTTGTTTTAGCAGGAAGCAATCATGTGTGGAACTGAGTACAGCTGAAGCAAAGTATGTCGTAGCTTGTTCATCTAGTTGTGAGCCAGTATGGCTATGGAAGCTACTGTCTGATTTATTTCATCTCCATATGGATGCTACTTGTATACATTGTGACAACCAGAGTTGCGTGAAGTTGTTAGAGAATCCAGTGTTCCATGACAAGTCGAAGCACATCGAGATCAAGTATCACTATATCAGGGACGTGGTGTAGAGAGGAGTAGTGAAGCTCTAGTATGTTGCAATGGAGGAACAAATAGCTGATGTGTTGACAAAGCCATTAGCCAAAGTGAAGTTTGAGTACTTTAGGGAGAAGCTTGGTGTTCTCCAGATCGAGGTTTCCTCCAAGGGAAAGTGATGAGTCCCAAAGCCATTCTGATGAGCAGGTCAGATGTAAGGGCTGAGCCATTCTATCATGGTGAGAGGATTCAGTTCCTTCCATGTCAGATATGAGTGCTAAGATCCAAATTCATTCTGACGAGCATGTCAAATGTAAGGGTTGAGCCATTCTATCATGGTGAGAGGATTCAATTCCTTCCATGTTATATATGAGTGCTAATATCCAAATCCATTCTGAAGAGCAGGTCAAATGTAATGGCTGAGCCATTCTGTCATGGTGAGAGGATTCAGTTCCTTCCATGTCAGATATGAGTGCTGAGATCCAAAGCCATTCTGATGAGCAGTTCAGATGCAAGGGTTGAGCCATTCTATCATGTTGAGAGGATTTAGTTCCTTCCATGTCAGATATGAGTGCTTATATTCATAGCCATTCTGACGAGCAGGTCAGATGTAAGGGCTGAGCCATTCTATCATGGTGAGAGAATTCAGTTTTTTCCATGTCAGATATGAGTGCTGGCCATTCTATTGAGTAGAAAAGATGTAAGGGAAACTACCACTCTCCGGGAGAGTGGAGCCACCTGGTCCATTACCAGGTAGCTCAGTCTAGGATAGGGGGCCCTTTTGATGAGGGTGGAGGATTTGGTTCCTTCTAGGTCAGATGTGAGTGCAGGACATTCTAGCAAGGGTGTAGGACTTGTTTCCTACCAGGTCAGATGTAAGGGAAACTGCCATTCTCCAGGATAATGGAGGCACCTGGTCCGTTACCAGGTAGCTCAGACTAGGAATAGGGGCCTTTCTGGCGAGGTTGGAGGATTTAGTTCCTTCCAATTCAGATGTGAGTGCAAGCCTTTCTAGAGAGGGTGGAGGACTTGTTTCTGTCCAGGTAAGATATAAGTGCTGAAACCTTTTCATAGATGATAGTGATGTGATGTCCTATCATGCTGGTGAATGTGAGTGTTGGGCCTTTCTGATGTGATTGTAGGTTCCTACATAATCAGATGTGAGTGATTGGAGGGCTTTTCTGATGAGTAGGTCAGATGTAAGTACGGGGTGAAGACCTACCTAATGGCTAGGCCTACAACTAGCATGAAAGAAGGCTAGCTATGTAGAAATTCCTATGACGAGATAGCACACATGATGATGACCAGATGAGATCCAGGTCGAGCTATGATCAAGATCCAGTTATGATGACTCTGAGAGATCCAGATCGAGTGATGAACTAGATACAGCAGTGATGATCCAGATCTAGCAGTGATGATCCAGATCCAATCCAGTGATGATGATCCATATCAAGAGATGATTCAGATCCAGTGATGTTGTCCCATGATGATCTACATCGAGATATGATCCAGATCCAGTGATGACGTCCCATGATGATACAGATCAAGAGATGATCCAGATCCAGTGATGATGTCCCATGATGATCCAGATTGAGAGATGATCCAGATCTAGTGATGATGATCCAAATTGAGAGATGACCCATATTTGAAGAATGAATATGACTAGAAGACTCAGAAGACTCAAGATGCATATGACGAGATGATCCAATGATACAGAGAAGAAGACCAGTGCTGAAAATTGTGTCAAAAGAATACCTTCCTAGTTAAGAGGGAGTGTTGATGTATTTGTAACTTCAGAATGTATTCATCTATGTATCTTATGTATTGTAACCTGATGTTTATTCTGAGATGTATCTATTATGTAATTGAGTCATGTTGTCATGCCCCGATTTTTCGATTGGGAGAATCAATAATGTAAACAAGTCATGTCAAGTCATAGTGGGAAACCCTCCGATTGTCTAAGGGTTAAAGTCCCTGCATTTTCGGGGCACTAGGGTTATTAGACTCTCCTAGTAGAGGTAAGCCCTAGTAGGGTTTTAGTCATGTCAAGATTAGTATAAATAGAGAGTTGGGGTCTCTATTTAACACACATCACTCAGACACTCAAGTGTAGCGCATAGTTGAGGAAGGAGAAGACATTGGGGCTAGACAAGATGAATATTACTGCTGTCGGGAGTGCATCTTACTGTTTTGGGGTTTTACATCTTATGCTGATTCTATCTCTGAGGAAGTTGCGGGGTTTTATCCATTTATGGTTTTCTCAATGAAAAGCATTGTGTTCATTGTCTCTTGTGTTTGATTGATGTACTTGTTATTCTCTCAGTAAAGATCTAACATAATGCTAGCTTGAATGTTGAAAAACTAACAACATCCATTTGAGAACCCCCATCTTCTTATTCATTATTCAATTCTTCATGACATATTGTTGTTTTTTCTAAAGGCTGGGATTGATTTCATAACTGTCCTTCTCGCTCATCATCCATTTTAAGGAAATTCATGCATTCCTCTACAATATCAATTTTTTGTTTTTGATTGGAAAATTCAACTCTCTTTTTTAACCACTCAAATGAAGGAAAACACAACGGAAAACAATCCTTTCAACATGTTTAGTTTCCACTTTGTTTTCATATTTTTGGTCTTGGATTGCAATGATATTTTCTTCACTAACAAAGATTGTGACAGGTTGATTGCATTCTTCAGAAAACAAATCATTACACCCATCTCCTTTCAAATCACTAGGTTGATCATCTTCTTCAAGCAAGGAGAGATTCATATAGTCATGTAAATATTTAGGTGAAATTTGAATCTAATCAACATGCAGAGGTCTTCGTTCAACCACTATTTCAAAATCTGATTTCCCTTTACTTGCATTTTCAAAAAATGAACATGTGGAGGGACTACAAGACTGATATTTTTTAGAATTATCATCTTCTGTGTAATCAAACACACAAGCATTGTAACTTTCAAGAGATTGTTTTTGAGAAAAGGAATTTTATGATAGGGAAGGGGAGGCCTCTTCTTGTAACAAAAATTCAGAGGTTGAATAATATGAGGAAGTATTTGATTGACAATCCCAACCTCTCTCTTGGTTACTGTTGGCCTGAGAAAGGGGCATAAGAAGTAACTTCACGCATGTAGCCAAGGAAGATGCACATGCGTGAGGGAGGCAAAGGGTGAAAGGGGACTGCAAAGGAAGAATAGAGGAGTTTGCAGCAAAGGAAAGGCAAGCGTGGACATTCGCAAGGAGGAAATAGTCGGAAAGCGACAGATACGGGATCGAGATCATGGTCGTATATGATGGCGTAAGCCTGCAGCTATGCACGTACGAGAATATATTTGTAAGTCAGCCCGATAGTGCCTCATGTCAAATCATGATCACCAAAGTTGTAACCAGAGGGGTGGCTGATGGTGATGGCTAATAGACTACCAAGATGCAGTTGGCCATGCATGGCCATGTAAATTAGTATAAATCGAAAGGATGCAATAGTTAGAGGGTTATCGTTTTGTTAGTTGTAAGTACATAATGAGTTAATTGATGAGAGAGGTATACAGTTGTAGAAAGTAAGTCTAAGAGAGGGTAATTAGAATAATGAAAGGAGAAAATCTCTACTAGAGTGGTTTAGATGTGAGGTGAGTCGATCCAGGCTATGTGAGGATCTGTAGGTAGTAGCAGTAGATTAGGAGGAATAAGACAGAGAGCATGATAACTATGATTCTGAACTTAAAAAAGACATATCTTAAGATCATTTTGCATCCCATAGATTGCAAGTTGCTATATCCTTTCTCATGCCAGATGAAGAGCACCTTGGAGGTTTTTCCTAGATGGGTTTCCATGTTATTTCGTGTGTCCAAATGAATGACTGGTGTGGTGAATGGTTATATGATTGATTTGTAGTTTCTTTCTGTATAATGTTGATGTATTCTAGTCCTAAATAATTCCTACCGTAAGTAAATGAATGAATAGAATACATTATAGATTGAAGCAGAACATGTATATTTTGGTGTGATTCCTATTATGCATTTCAACTTAGGTCGTAGAGTCAATTGAAGTAAATGTATCTATGCTGCACTAGTTGTGCTAGCTGTGAGGAAGAGTGGAATACCAAGTTACGCGCAATGACATACTATTGTGCTCATTCACGCAGGACCGACTCTGTTGTCCAGTTACCCTGCTACCTTCGTTGAGCCCTTGGTTGTGAACTAAGGGACTATACTTTCCCAAAAATCACAGAAACTTGGTTCCAGTAGTTACCCATCTATGCGATATCTCGGGTGAGATTGCACCTATATCGCATGTGTTGCCGATGGGGCTTGCTCTATCGGGCTGATATCTCGAGTAGTTGTTGGATCGGTGGGATGCACAAGACCTGGGTCTCACGTGAAAGGGAACATAGCCAAAAAATGGTTCCGTTGTTGGGACCCTTGTGATTAAATAGGGGAGATGGTGTGGCAACCAATGAAGGAGGAGATAGAAGATTGGTTGGAGGCTAAAACAATGGCATTTGTACAAGAATAAAGTACAGGGAAATGGTTTAGCACAGAAAGATGGTTGGATGACTATATATACTCTGATAGTCATCAGATATTCTTTGTTTAACTTCCTGTTCTACTGCATGAATGGCTACTAGGATTGGCATCTAGGCGGACCAACTTCCATACAAGGGAGATTACTAAGTGGAGCGACCAATTGGTTCAAGAGGAAACCACCGTAAGTAACATTGTGTCAAGAGCAGTTGATTTTTGGGTTGATAGTATATTTCAAGGGTATATTACTGAATTTGCAATAGATACCATAAATTCATATAGTGAAGCTGAACGATATTTCTTCCAAGGACCGTGAAGGAGATACTTGTTGAGTATAAGTACTTCGATAAAACTACTTGCTTATGAGAAAGGTCTTTTGCACCTAGATAGTTGAGCCGTGTGCTTGGGAAGGGGCTATGTCATTAATAAGCAAGTAAGAACATGGGGAAGATGCATGTAGATGTTCCCCGAAAGAACAGAACTTGAAATCGGGGATGGAGTTCTAAGAAGTGGGAGAAGATTCAGATCAAGAAAGAGAAGGAAAATGAAAAAGGGCCGATGGAATCCTAGTTTGTTCAAAGGAAGTGAACATGAACTTCGGTCATGCGAAGATGAAGGATCTTACGACGAAGAGGAGGACTATAGCCCAATCTCAGAAGGACCTGAGGATCCAGATAGCTCTGATAAGACCTCAGGGTCAAAGCATAATTATATAACACCATCTATATCACCCGAGATGAGATCTAGATCCTCATCCCCTGTAAGAACCTCTAACTCAAACAACACTAGTCCTTAAACTAGTATGCCCGAAGGCACACCTCAATTGAACCCTACCCCAAAGAACTACAATGCCAACATCATGGCTGCGATAGACATCTGGTTACCTACATGTAATGGGAATGGAACTGAGGCCCTAGAACATCATTGGTTTCTTTGTGAAGTTGTATGGATGGTATGCTTAGTACATAATGCCTATATAAAGAAGGGAAAAATAATTATGACCTTAAGGGGTTGCGCCTTGGATTGGTTCATGAAGTTTTTTTCCATCCTAGCTAAAACACCATAGAAGACCCTCGAGGAAATCCAAGCTGCAATGATATCAAAGTTTAGAAAACCCAAATCAGAGTCTGAATTTATTATTGAGATTAAGGAGATTAAACAAGCTCTAGAAGAATCTGTATAGTATTTTGAGCAAAGATTCAAGACATTGATGGCTAAAGTAAGCTTCCAAATGTCCGATGTACATCATAAGCAATGTTTTATTGCTACTCTACTACCGCACATCCTAGGTTCACTGATGTAGTAGAAGATTGAGTTGAAGACAGAAGCATTAGAGTTGGAGATGAAGCTAGAGGCTTCACCTATTACTGACGGTGTTGTCAGAATGGTCCAGATTTAGTCACAGTTGGCCAACCTCACACTACAATTTCAGGATATCAAAAAGGGGAAAGAAGGACAAGAAGAATTGTGGTGCACAAAATGTAGAATGTATGGACACACCAAGGATAACTGTTTGACCTTCATGAATTATGTCGCATCTGGTGCACCTAACCCATTAAATGGGAAAGGGTTACCTTGGTGTCATATATTCCAGTCAAGAGGTCACCGTGATGAAGAATGTGTTTATTTGCAAAAGGTTGTAAGTACCCCTACAAACTTATTATGTAAATTTTGTAGATTGGTAGGACATGATGAAAAATACTGTAGAGCATACCAGCTCTTAAAGAGTAAATAGTTGATACATACATGATGAAAAATGAGGGGTTCCCCTAGGTTGAATAGGCACAAGCCTCATACCAACCTGTGCAGTTCCCAACTAATCAGTACCCACAACCGTATGTGCTTCAATAGTCATACGCATAGCCAAACCTCTATCAGCAGAATTACCAACAAAACTAGTACCCGCAACAACAATTACACCCTCGGGGAAGGGGTAGCGGAAAATTTAGAGGATGAGGTGGCAAAGGAGGATTTGGTAGTGGGAGAGGTCTAGTTACATGCTACAACTATGGACAAGTATGTCACTTTTCTAGAGACTGTTTGGAGCTTGCTGAGACATGCTCATATTGTAAGGGTCAATATCATAATGTTGAACAATGTCCTTAATTGATCACAAAGTGGCAAGAAAGAACTTTTTCTGCACCGAACCCCCGACCAAACCTGAACCCGAATGCAAATGTGAAAGTTCAGATGATTGTGGCTGAACCGTAAGACCTGAACATTGCAGCTGTAATAAGAGAAGATACGATGGCTGGAGGAGAGCAAGAGAACTCACCAGAGCATAACCAACCTCAAGTGAGACCGGTGGCGTAGAAAAAAGAATCACTGATCAACCCAAAGTAGAAAAAAGTATTTTGGGATGTGCAATCAGACTTCATAAGCCCTGATGTACCATCAAGTTCAATAGAATTCAAGGACATGCCAGAATTATTCCAATACCTGTTTCAAAATAAAGCTTCAATCGAGGTTAGTAAGCTAAGACTTCTTCTATCAAGTTGGTTGATGCTAATTCAAGATAAAGATGCTATTGCAGAGATACAAGCAATAATAGATAAGATCCCTGTAGAATAAGGTTAATCAAATACAACAGAAATGTAAGACCAGCTGCGAAATGAGAATAAATGCACAGATAGGTGACTATGACATGGAATATATTATCTTGGATATGGGATCATATGTCAATATCTTCACTCACCAGAAGTGGGAAACCATGGGTAAGCCGCGCTTGGACTGGTTGCCTATCCAACTACGTCTTTTCAATCAAACGAAGGTACCACCCATTGGATGATTGAGAAATGTCATCGTTGATGTTGAAGGATTATGCACATATGCAGACTTTGAGGTCATCAACATTGTGGATGATACAAATCCTTACCCTACACTACTAGGGATAGATTGGGCTATGAACAATCAAAGAATTATCAATTTCAAGAAAAGGCTCATCTCATTTGAAGATGAGGAGATGAGTTTGGTATCACCCATTGATCCATTTGAGGGGAAAATATATGTTGAACATGTTTGTAATGAGGGGCAGGTCGACTATCTCGATCAAATCTACAATATTATAGCCCTGCATGAAGATCATATCAGTCTGACGGTAGATGGGAACCTAAGCTGAAAGTGCGCAAGTTCTTGTATGTCTGACTCATGAGAGGCTTTAGAGAATTGGAAAAATAGGTTACATGAAGTCTCCATGAGGAGGTGTGCAAGAGTGACAAGGTCTATGCGATGGGTGAAGACTAAGTCAAGGGAATTACCCACCTATGAGAGCTTCATATACACTTTAGGTATGTCACCTAAGACTTGTGATAACTCTGAGCAGTTACGACAAGGAACCTAGCAGGTCGTGCATACAGATCTAAATATTGACAAACACCCTATAATTCAGAACGCAATCTAGCAAGACAAGTGAGGTATAGTTGAGAATATCAATGACGCTAATGCTCACCTACATAGTGCATCTACTCAGCAAGAAAAACTACCCATGGATGTAGAAGATAGCCCCACTAACTCCAGCAGGCCAAAAACAATGGAACTAAGTAAAGATCACAGAGTAATACAAAAGCAACTCCAAGGTGAAAGATCTATACAAATCACCGATATTCTAAAATAATATCAGACCCTATTCCCTATAAATGACATAGAAAGAAATGAAAGGGTAGAAGACTTCAATAGGATAAAAATACCTTTGCGATTGCAGACTAAACCAACTCAACAACAGCTGCTGCCAGGGCATTGTCAATATATCAGGGTGAAGCCATCCACAGAAGGACAACTTATTCTACAATATGATAGCAGAGCTGTTGCACACCCTCACAAACTGAAGGAAACTTGGATACAACCATATAGCATCACACCAAAGATGGGTCGGGACACAGTAAAATTTTAGAAAAGTTGATGGCACCCACATCGCGAGTTTGGTAGACAGCAGTTGCCTGAAACCTTACTCTGACATGTGTAAAAAAAAATGTCCAAAAAGGACGTAAACTATTATGTTGCAGGATTGCGACGGAACCAACAAAAAACAAGAGCACTAAACTGCCCAGCGGTCACATCATCACATATACCCAAGAAGGTAACCTAAAGTGTGCAAGCAACAAGACATCTAGGCACCAAAGAAGGAAAAAATCAAGAATGACAGGCTGGCTAGGATTAACCACTAGATCCATACCAAATATTTGTACGGTTGTGTCACTTTCATGGAATTAAATCAACCCAGTGCAAGGAGAAACATCGCATACTATTAGCTCACGACAACCATTGTAGCATTAATTGCCATTACTGGTCTGGCTTGTACAACCCGAAAGGTCAGCTATAGAAATTAATGGAGTAAGCATTGGAAAAGGAAACCTACAAGTGTGGCTAGACCTTAATCTATTGCCAAATAAATTATTGAACGAAATTGTCTACTATTTAAATATTCGTTTCTCCATCAGGATAGTTTTTTTGTTACACACTGAGAGCACCAGAGCTAAGTTATTGCAGACCTACATCCTAGGACCTATTTTCCATCCTATTCAAACCCCTGGTAATTAACATCCCCAGTGAAAGCGAGGCTTAAAATGCCATTGTCATCTTCGGATGCCCAATTGAGGAGGAAGTAGAAATATAGTCAACTGCAAGCCCACAACTGCAGCCATCCCCAGTGATTGATGCAATGCTAAGAAATAAGAGGCCACAGACAATTCTGACCCCTGGTTCACATCCTGTGCCAAACCCAGTCCAGGAAATACCAGTTATTCTAGGAGAGTCATCTGCACGAATGCTGTTAGAAAATAGGACCATAGAGCAATAACAGATATACAGTTAAATCAATAAACAAGATGCAAAACACATTAAAAAATTATAAAGAGACACAGATATAATGTGTCTCACCCAAACGATGGGCTCCGTCGACAAAGAAATTTTCCATTCCTTTTATTACAGTCCAGAAAGAAGAAGGGATACACCTTGCAGCAAAATCACTACACTTCCTCTTCACGCTCTCACAGTCTCTCTTCCAGTTTGAATACAATACCATATCTAGTCGATTTACAATTCTCTCTTTTATAGGGGAAATACCATGGGAAAAAATCTAGGGTTAACCCAATACCATGGGAACCCAATACTGTTGGCCAACACACATCCCCCCGAAACCCCTTTTTCGAGGCACTATCCTGAACCCCAAGGCAGGGGGAATGAGTGTACATTACTCCTGGGATACAATCACAATTGAATAATATCTCTATATCTGGAAGATTAAGCTCCACAACCAACAATCTCCCACTTCGAGACTAATCACAACAACTCTACCGCTACTGCACTTGTTGGACCTTCGACTTGGCAAATTTCTTCTTTTCACCTTCACGCTTTAAGGCCAACAAAAACCAAGCAGGAAATTAGTTTCTCTCTAGTTACTCCATTTGTCAACATGTCTGCAGGATTCTGGCTAGTGTGAATCTTTTCCAGTTTTAACAGTTCTTCATCAAGAACAGATCTTATGAAGTGGTACTTGAGTTCTATATGTTTAGTCCTCGAATGAAAAACTGAGTTCTTTGCAAGATGAATGGCACTCTGGATATCACTGTACAAACTACTATTCTCCTGTTTCTTACCCAATTCTTCCATGAACCTCTGCAACCAAATCATCTCCTTACTAGCCTTTGTAGCAACAACATACTCTGCTTCCGTTGTTGAAAGTGCAACAACCTATTGTAGTTTTGAAATCCAACTTACTTGTTGTTCCACCTACAGTGAACACATACCCTGTGGTGCTCCTCCTGCTGTCTTTATCACCAGCCATATTTGCATCAACATATCCCTGTAGAACAGTTCCTGAACCTCCAAAACATAATGCATGCGAAGTGGTACCTCTCAAATACCTGAGAATCCACTGTACTGCTTTCCAATGCTCTTTACCTGGATTATTCATATACCTACTCACAACTCCCACTACATGTGCAATATCTGGTCTTGTGCACACCATGGCATACATCAATCTCCTAACTGGTGATGAATAGGGAATCTTGGACATGTAATCTATCTCTTCCTGTCTCTGGACACATATGCTTCCTTAGTTTGAAATGGCTTGCCAAAGATGTGCTAACTGTTTTTGCATTCGATTGAAATATTGTAACTTCGAAGAATATTCTATCTGTATATTTTTTGGTCCCCGATGGTCCTACCAGGAGAACCACTTGTATTATCTTCTACCCTGATGCTTCTAATGGAAAGAACTAATAAGAGTCATGAGGTTGTCCCCTCTATTTGTAAAGGTGGGTCATTAGCACCCCAGTGTGGTTACTTGAGCCTACATGTGTAACTCGAGCCTACATGATTAAATCAAGCCTACATGTCAAATGAGTTAATTCAAGTGAACGGATGACTATAAATAGAGGTGTGGTGCTCCTCATTTGAGACACACACACTCTCACTTGTATAGCGCATAGAAGAGAAGAGTAGCTAGAGAAGAAGGAGGATCAGGCTTTGACCTCCTTGTTGGTTTTACCTTTTATCTTTTTGGGGCATCTATATTGATGAATCTTTTGTTGGGTTTTTCCCAGGATAAATCTTTGTGTTCCTTTTGTATGGTTGTGCTTTTCTATCTTTCAGTGATCCTGTTTATATGCTTTTGCTATGAAAATGAAATGAAATAATAATGATCTAGCTTAGCATATGAAATTTTAACATGGAATCAGAGCCACCCTAAAAGAAGACATTGTGCAGCTAAATAATCTAGAGATTCTTATTTTTTAGGTCTCTATCCATGATCGATCAGCAAAAGAAGGCTATACTGACTCTCCATTGAAGGGCGCATCTTTCTGTCGAAGCGGAATTTGATTCCAAGCATTTTCAGTTTTGGTGCAGAAAATTAGGGCTTTCTACAGAAGAATAATTTTTGAGTGAGCCCAGCATAGGATTTTTCTCCTCATCAAAATCAAAGTTTAGAGACCTGGATCAAGAAATTTGGTTGGGTGAAACTCCGGGAAAGTCAAACTCTAGTTTGACCCCAATCTGGAAAAACCCTAAATACTAAAACTACTAAGTTTTCGTACATTCGTTATATACTGATATTGGCGAAGGATCAGGAGTTGAAAATTGCAAATGCCAAATACACAATCTGTGTTTGTACTGTATCCAAAATTCAGCCTCAGATTCGCTATATTCTGGGAGATATGATCCCTCCAAGTTAGGGTTCCAACATCTTCCAGAATTCATCCCTAAACAGGACACCTCGGGAGAATTGCTGTAGCTTGGGCTACAGAGGTCCAAATTGAATTCATGAAGATTTTATAGAAATAGCATGGAATTTATTTTCTATGGTCCAAATTTCCAAACCTGAAGATGAACCAGTGACATGTGGCATGCCGTACAACTTCACTATTTTGAACAGCCCTGTAACAGGTCACCTTGGGAAAATGATCATAAATCGCAATTGGTGAAACCAATTCTGATGAAAACTATGGTGTTGGATCAGGGACATGCGAGGTTAGCTCAGTGATAAAGTTTAGAGATAGAGGAGCATTAATGTTGGATATATCATAGAAACAGTAACAGGCATTTCTGCAAAAGAAATTGGAAAACTAGGGCTTCCTATTCCGGGAGCTTCCCTCCACTGTTTTCAGAAAAGGAGTACATTGGACACCTCCATTTGAAGAGATCTATATTTTTGTCCAATAAAATCTTAAATATTCAAAGTTTTGAAAATTAGGGTTTCTCTGAAAAACCCTAGATCAGCCAGCTCCGGAAGCAGGACGGACACCTCAAATCGGTAAGATCTAATCTTTTGCTATTTGCATTTGAGGTTCTCATTTCAAAGTGATCTATCACATCAGCTTGATGATAATATTGCTGAAATTGAAAACTTCCAAGCATGGAAGTATTTGATCTCTCTGAAGAAAATGAATTGGACACCTACATGAGTAGAGAGGTTTCAGTTCTAGAGGGAGATGAGCCTCAAAGCCTTACACAATAAGAACTTGATGAAGGCCAAGAAGATCATTGTTGATTCAATCACGGATCAAATTGTACCACAAGTGTCTTCCTTGAAGACATCGAAGATGTTTGATTCCTTGATCAAGCTATTTGAAGATAAGAACATAATTCGGAAGATGGATTTGAGAAAATAGTTGAAGAATGTGAAGATCCAGAATGCATAACATCTTGAAGCGGTAGAAGAAGAAGTAGATAATGGCCTCCCATGATCATGGGATTCATTCATGTGAGGAATGTGTGCCAAAAGCAAGTGATTACTTTCAGTTGACTCTTGGAAGAAGAAGAAGCTCGTCTCATAATAAGAGAATAAGAACGATGGGCGCAAATTGAAGATCAAGCTCTCACCATTCAAAGAAGATCCCTCAAGCGATGAGGAATATGAAGAACTCAATTCTTGACGAACCTTTTATCCATATTATCATTTGGATAAGAAATTATGATTTCATGGATGAAGAAGATGATGAAGCAGAATGATCAAGAAGGAGTCTACCCACGAAACAAACAAAAGACAAGTATTCAATTGTCATTTAATGATATTGTTTTGTTATGCATTTGATTATATTTAGTTGATGTGTTGTTTGCATGCATGTGATGGGTAAGTAGCTCATGGTCCTATACAAATCTCCATTGTTACTTATCTAGAATTAAACCTATTTGCTGACATATTGGATTAGTGCACAATATCAATGATGTCATGGTAGAGATGGAAGGCATATAGAAAGTTTCTGTGAGATATGGATGAATGTTGTATTGGCTAGATAGTTGCATGATGCATAAGAATTTGTCGTTATGCATATGTAGTTCTAACCATGCAACTGGTGCATTTGAATTGTAGGAAAGGTCCTGTACAACCTCCTAAAATAAAATAAGGACGAGACTTGTTCCAAAGAACAAGTCATGACAATTCAATAAACATGAATTTGAAGCTCCTAGGGTTAGAGACACCATGACGAAAGAAATAGATTCAAAGAGCGGTAGATCCACCTCGAAGGATGAAGACCACCATGGGTATGAGAGATAACTCGAGATGAAGAAAAAATGCTATGAAAGAAGCTATGATCAAAGAATAATAGTTGATTATGGGGAATGATATATATGATATGATTTCAAGACATAAAGGGAAGTACGTAGTATCTTCCATATGGATCTGCAAGAACAAGTGTACAAAGCAAGAATCGTGATTTGCCTCAGAAAGAATAGACTATGACATGACATACTCTATTGACTAGTATATATCAAGCATAGAATCACCTATACAGAATGAAGAAGGAAGATAATATTCCACTTCAGGGGGAGTGACTATAGAAGATATTTGAGTTCGACATGGTACGACATGATGGACAGGTTCCTGATGGATCGAGACTTTACCAAGAGTAAAGTGGGTTCCAACCTTCAAAGTTGAATATAGAAGACTAGGATATGTTGATGATCTGACAAGATGAACTCATGGAAGATGTTATGATGATGTTTGGGATATAGAACTCAAACCAGAAAGCAAGCATGTGGTATCTTACAAATGGATTTGTAAGATAAAATATGTCGCTGATAGAAGTAAGGAAAGACTTGTGGCTAGAGGTTTATATAAGAAAGAGGGAATTAATTTTGAAGAGACACTTACTCCAGGAAGCAAGGTACAATTCCTTCAAAACTATGATGGTAGTTGCTTCCATGATGAAGTAAAGACAATCCTTCATTAATGGTATGATTGGGGAAGAGTTTTACATCGAAAGGATTTGAAGTTGAAGACAGATGGACTCATATATGTAAGTTGAAGAAGGGCCTCTATGGCATGAAGCAAGCTACCAGAGCTTGGTATGGCAGTTTCCTATCAATTATGGGTTTTACCAAGAGTAAAGCTGATCCTAACCTTTATCTCAAGGTTGTAGAAGATGAACCTGTCATCCTGTTATTATATGTGGATGACTTATTCTTGACAAGGAAGGAGAAATAGATCATGGAAAGCAAGAAGAAACTAGCATAAGAATTTGAGATGAAAGACCTTGGGTTAATGCACTGTTTCCTAGGTCTGGAAATATGACAAAGTTCAGAAGAAATATTTCTCAACCAGGGAAAGTATGCGGTAGAGATATTGAAGAGATTAAATATGTTGGAATGCAAAGCCATGGCCACACCCATGGACTCCAACCTGAAGTTTTTAGATGATGACTCATCAGAGTTAGTAGATGTGACTCATTACAGACAGATCATTGGGTCATTGATGTACTTAACAAATACCAGAACAGACATTTTTTTTTCTATGAACACCTTAAGTCAATATCTTGTTCAACCAATATGGGTTCACCTATTAGCTACAAAACATGTGATGATATATCTGAAAGGGACTATAGACCTTGGTCCATACTATGATGGTAGCCATGACTATAGATTGTATGGCTATACAGATGCAGATTGGGTTGGAAGTATCTCAGACAGGAAAAGCACATCAGGTAGATGATTTTGTTTTGGGTATGCTATGAGTTCATGGTTTAACAGGAAACAGTCTAGTGTTTCTCTTAGAACAAAAAAAGCAGAATACATAGCAGATTGCTCTGCTAAGTTGTGAAGCCATATGTCTTTGGAACTTGATATTAGGTGTCCTTGACTTGAAGATGGATACTACATTGATTCTATGTGATAACGAGAGTTGTGATAACAGAGAACCCCGTGTTCCATCGTAACACATAGAAATCTGATATTTCTACATACAAGATAAAGATGCAAATGATGATGTTTCAGTATTCCCATATTGAAGATAGAGATGATGCTTTCAGTATTCACATACTGGAGATACAGATGGTGATATTTGAGTATTCACATACTGAAGATGTAGATGATGATGGTTTAGATGGTGATGTGCTAACGAAGCCTCTGTCCTGAGTAAAGTTCGAACACTTTCGAGACAAGCTTGGTGTGGTTTGGAAAGACCTTCCTTGAAAGGGGGAGTAGTGTTACAGAGATAAATTCCTATGGCTGGGGGTACCACAATAGACAGCTAGACTCCAAAAATCAATCTTTCCCAATATACAATAGAAATAATAACATCTAACACTAAAGGATTTAACCTCATACCTTATTCCGGATGGTTGAAGTAGATCCCCGTTGAGCTTTCCAATCTTCAGCTTGAATTGTTATAGCACGTCCTCAACAACAAGTAAACAATGCAAGCATACTATATTTCATGGTGTTGGATCTATTCTAGCATATATAATCAATAATGTATAAGCATTTGACATATTCCAATGGATACAATATTCATTCAAATACACATTACTGGACAGGAAAAGATATTTCTATTAATATGAATCAGATATTACAAGTGACAACCTCTAATGGCACGTCTGTGAACCGGATAAACTGAATCCCCCACTTGGGCCTCCACCACCTCAATCCTCCATCACTTTGATAGCAAGCTTACTAGCAAAAGGAAAGCTTGGGAAGAACACAACAGTGCTCCAAGGGACAAAGGGATGCAGACTCAAGCATAAGTTTTGGCAACAATGGACTATAGTTTCGTTACTCTCAATTCTCTCTTATGCTTTCAATGTCTCAATGGGTTCCTTATATAGCTTTTCAAATGGATACTGAAAGGTCGAATCCATGCGATCTCAAGGCATATGGAAGGCCAGGAGTCATATGAGTCGGATCCAAGTCAAGGAATGCTCCAAAAGTATTTGGATTATGCACACATCTCGATGTACGTGACTATAGAGGGAATATCCGCGTATGTATGCGGTTATCGGGGAAAAGGCCGCGTATATCATTTTTCTTTTGTTTTTAGGGATGGTCAATGATACATCAAAAGACAAAAAGTGGTCCATAGGGGCTAATGAGTCTGCAGCGGGATAGGGGAATGCCATACAATGTGTGATTCACCTAGTGTGGTGAAATCCACTATAACAAGTACTGATGTTGCAATGGGATTGTATCATCCTAGGAAATATGTCCAGAAGTGATCTGGAGACCTTAGTCTTTGAGAATGAAGAGGGATTGTATCATCTTGGGACATATGTCTAGAAGTGATACGGTGACCTCGGTCATCGAGAATGTAGCAGGATTGTATCATCATTGAACTCTGGTTCAGAACAGATCTGGTGAACTTCGATCATCAATAAGGTGGTAGGATTGTATCATCCTTGGACTTCGGTTCAGAATGGATCCAGTGAACTTTGGTCATCAAGAAGGTGGCAGGATTGTATCATCCTTGGACTTCGGTTTAGAATGGATCCGGTGAACTTCGGTCATCGAGAAGGTGGTAGGATTGTATCATCCTTGAACTTTGGTTCAGAACGGATCCGGTGAACTTCGGTCATTCAGAAGGTAGTAGGATTGTATCATCCTTAAACCTTAGTTCAGAATAGATCTGGTGACTTCGGTACTCGAGAACGTGTGTTGATCTCATAATTCCAATAGGAAGGATTGTCTGAGTTCCACAACGATGTTGATCCCATAATTCCGAAATGAAGGATCATTAGTAACTCCGTAAAGACCTAAATCCTGTAATTTCGAAAGGAAGGATCATTGAATTGATCCCGTAATTCCAATAGGAAGGATTGTCTAATTTCCACAGCTATGTTGATCCTGTAATTTCGAAAGGAAGGATCGTTAGTAACTCCGTAAAGACCTAAATCCCGTAATTCCGAAAGGAAGGATCATTGAATTGATCCTATAATTCCAATAGGAAGGATTGTCTGAGTTCCACAAATGTGTTGATCCATTAATTCCGAAAGGAAGGATCGTTAGTAAATCCATAAAGACCTAAACCCCGTAATTCTTAAAGGAAGGATCGTTGGTAGCTCCGTAAAGACTTGATCCTGTAATTCCAATAGGAAGGATTTTCTGAGTTCCACAGATGTGTTGATCCCGTAATTCTGAAAGGAAGGATCCTTAGAAACTCCGTAAAGACCTAAATCCCGTAATTCCGAAAGGAAGGATCATTAGTATCTCCATAAAGACTTGATCCTGTAATTCTGAAAGGAAGGATCGTCTGAGCTCCACAAATGTGCTGATCCCGTAATTCCAAAAGGAAGGATCGTTAGTAACTCCGTAAAGACCTAAATCTCATAATTCCGACAGGAAGGATTGTCTGAGTACCACAGACATGTTGATCCCATAATTCCAAAAGGAAGGATCATGTTGATGTTTTGAGGATGATGATGTTAATGTTTTGATGATGTTGATGTTTTGATGATGATGATGTACTGATTGAAAGATTAGAGTGTGATGATGATGATATTTTGATGTTTTGATGATGTTGATGTTTTCATGATGATGATGTTTTTATGATGATGGTGATGTACTGATCAAAATATAAAAGTATGATGATGATGTATTGATCGAACGATCAAGAGTATGATGATGATGATGTACTAATCGAAAGATCATAGTGTGACGATGATGATGATCAATATGTGATGATGATGACATACTGATTAAAATATCACAATATGATGATGATGATTTTGTTTGAGAGTTGAAGTATGATGATGGTGCTGATCACAATGTTACTAAACAGAATGTGATGATGTTGCTCATAGAAAGGTCAAAATGTTGAAGATTTCTTTGCTGATCGAAATATCAAAGTGCTGAAGATATTGCTGATCAAAATGATGAAGATATTGGTGATGATCGAAAGGTCAAAGTGCTGAAGATGTTGCTGCTAATCAAAAGGTCAAAGTGTTGAAGATTTTGCTGAAAATGTTGTTGATCGAAAGGTCAAAGTGTCGAAGATGTTGCTGATCGAAAGGTAAAAGTGCTGAAGATGTTGTTGTTGATCGAAAGGTATAAGTGTTGAAGATGTTGCTAATCGAAAGATCAAAGTGTTGAAGATGTTCCTGATCAAAAGGTCAAAAGATGCTGATGTTGATTAAAGAGTTGGTGTCGTAAAATATTGAAGACGAAGACTATATGATGTTGAAAATATTCCAATGATTTATAGATGTGTTACCCTAATGATGTTGATGATGTCCTCTCCTACTATTGTTGTTGTTGATGTTGTTGTAGAATACCCTTGTCATCAAGGGGAAGTGTTGAAATATTGTAACTTCGAAGAATATTCTATATGTATCTTTTGTGGTCCCTGATGGTCCTACTGGGAGAACCACATGTATTATCTTGTACCCTAATGCTTCTAATCGAAAGAACTAATAAGAGTCATGAGGTTGTCCCCTCTATTTGTAAAGGTGGGTCATTAGCACCCCAGTGTGGTTACTTGAGCCTACATGTGTAACTCGAGCCTACATAATTAACTCAAGCCTGCATGTCGGATGAGTTAATTCAAGTGAACGGATGAATATAAATAGAGGTGTGGTGCTCCTCATTTGAGACACACACACTCTCACTTGTATAGCGCATTTATGGAGAAGAGAAGAGTAGCTAGAGAAGGAGGAGGATCAGGCTTTGATCTCCTTGTTGGTTTTACCTTTTATCTTTTCGGGGCATCTATATTGAGGAAGCTTTTGCTTGGTTTTTCCCTTTAGGGTTTTCCTAGGATAAATCTTTGTGTTCCTTTTGTATGGTTGTGCTTTTCTATCTTTCAGTGATCATGTTTATATGCTTTTGCTATGAAAATGAAATGAAATACTAATGATCTAGCTTAGCATATGAAAATTTAGCACATTCTGCATTCTAAACCTCTGCAACACCTTTTCTATGTACTCACCTTGAGACAATGTCAATTTGTGATTTTTCCTGTCTCTTGTTATTCTCATACCAAGGATTTGCTTTGCAGCACCCAAATCCTTCATCGCAAATGATTTTGCTAGTTTTATTTTGAGCACATTTATATCCTGTATGTTAGACCCTGCAACAAGCATGTCATTCACATACAATAACAATATAATATATCTTCTGTTATCTAGCCTCTTGAAATAAACACAGTGGTTAGAATGACATCTATCATAACCTTGTTCTATCATAAACTTATCAAATTTTAAATACGACTGCCTTGGAGCTTGCTTCAGGCCATACAAGCTTTTCTTCAGCTTGCAAACCAAATTCTAATTCCCTTTGACCTCATACCCTTGTGGCTACTGCATATAAATCTCTTCCTCCAAATCCCCATGGAGAAAGGCTGTTTTTACATCTAATTGTTCCATATGCAAATCTTCTACCGCCACTAGACTTAAAATAATTCTAATTGAAGTCATTTTAACAACAGGAGAAAATATTTCATCAAAGTCTATACCTTTATTTTGTGCAAACCCCTTTACAACAAGTCTAGCCTTGTATTGCTTCTTTCCTCCATCTTCTTCCTTCAACCTGTAAACCCATTTATTCTGCAATATCCTTTTTCTGCAGGCAACTTAACCAGATCCCAACTCTAGTTTCTTACCAATGAGTCCATCTCCTCATCCATGCCTTGGTCCCACTTCTTTCTAGTTTCTACCTGCATTGCTTCTTCAAAACATTCTGGCTCACTAGAATCAGTCATCAATAAATAATACAGTGAAGGAGAGAATCATTTAGGGGGTCTACTTAACCTGGTATACTTTCTTACAGTTGTAAGAGTTTCAGGTACCTGCTGTTGTTCTTGATTTTCTGGTGCTTTTGGAACTTCGTTTTCTTTGATTTCGTCAAGCACTGTGTACTCTGTGTTTTCCTTTTCTTCTTTCTTTTCCTACAACTGATCTTTGTACATGACCTTTTCATTGAATATTACATCTCTACTCCTAGTGATTTTGTGATTTTTAAGATCCCATAAGTGATAACCAAAATCATCAACCCCGTATCCAATAAAGGTACATTTCTTGGATTTAGCATCAAGCTTTGTTCTATCATCTTTATCAATATGGACAAATGCTTCATAGCCAAAAGTTCTCAGAAATGAGTATTTTACCTATTTACCTGTCCATGCCTCCTCTGGAATGCCACCATCCAAAGCGCTTGAAGGCCCTTTGTTTATTAAATAAACAATAGTGTTTACAGCATCAGCCCAAAACTATAAGAGCAACCTTGCACGCAATCTCATACACCTTGCATGCTCCATGATCATTCTGTTCATCCTTTCTGACACACCATTTTCTTGGGGTGTTCGAGGGAATGTATTCTCTCTGTGAATCCCATTGTGTGAACAGTAGCTATCAAACTCCTTGCTGCAGTACTCACCTCCATGATCAGATATGAGGCATTTCAACCTTTTTCCTATCTCATTCTCAGCCAAATTTTTCCACTTCTTAAAAGTATCAAACACATCAGATTTCTATCTAATGCAATAAACCCAATTTTTTCTAGTTGCATCATCAATAAAAGTAACATAACAACGAGAGCCACCAAGAGATTGTACCTGAGCTAGTCCCCATACATCTGTATGGATAAGCTCTAAATTTTCACTCTTCTTTTGTTTCCCAACCCTAAGAAATCTAACTCTCTTCTGTTTTCCATAAACACAGTTCTCACAAAATTCCAAACTTACCTACTTCAGATCTGGAAGTAGTTTCATTGAGTGGAGAATATGCATCCCCTTCTCACTCATGTGGCCAAGCCTATGATGCCACAACGTTGAACCTATTTTTGTGGAAGCTACAGATTTAGAATAATCAATATTATGAGGAAATAAATATAACGTACCTATCCTATCTCCTTTTGCAATTACCATTGATCCTTTAGTGACCTTACACCACATTTTTCCAAACGTAGACAAACAGTCGCCATCTCCCAACTGCCCTATTGAGATCATATTTATTTTCATAGCAGGAATGTGCCTTACATCCTTTAGCAACCAGTCATTTCCATTATTTAGCTTAATCCGTACCTTACCCTTTCCAACAATTTTACATGGTTTATCATCCCCCAATAACACATGCCCAAAATCACCTTGAACATAATCATAAAAGAATTTCCTATGGGGTGTAGCATGACATGAAGCCCCTGAATCTACTACCCAGTAATCACTAGTATTATCTAATGCAAGAATCAAAGAATCTTGTAACACATCACCTACTACATTAGCTTCCTGGGTAGTCTCTTGTTGTCTCTCACCTTTCTTCTTTGGTGCTCTGCAGTATTTCTTTAGATGTCCTTTCTTACCACAGTTCCAGCATTCTATTTTTCTGAATCTGGACTTGGATCTTCCCTTTTTAGACTTGCCGTGATTTCCTGGGCACCTTCCTCTCTCGTTTTGTCTCCCCTTGCTCTCCACGGTCAATGCATTACCTGATGTCTCACCTGTGCTTTTCCTTCACATTTCCTCACTAAGAATAACACTAACAACATCATCAAACTTAAGAGTGTTTGAACTAGGGACATCGTTACTTATAGCCATGACCAAGCTATTCCAGCTTTCTGGAAATGAGCACAAGATTAGAAGAGCCCTAACCTCATCATCAAAGTTCACTTTTATAGAACTTAACTAACTCGTAAGTGTATTAAACTCATTTAAATGGTCAGCAACAAATCCACCTTCTGCATCTTCATATTAAATAAATGCTTCATTAAAAAATACCTTGTTAGAAGCCAAGGGTTTTTCGTAGAGCTTACTCAGTGCACTCATCACACCCTCTGTTGTTTTTTCTTTCAAAATATTGAAGGCCACCGATGAAGCCAGGCATAGCCATATTGTTCCTAGTGCCTTTCTATAAAGAACCTCCCATTCTTCATCCTTCATAGCCGTCGACTGTTTTTCTTTTTCGTCCAACGACAGGTACATATATTTCTGGTAAAGATAGTCCTCCATTTGCATCTTCCATAACTGATAGTTTTGGACGTTAAATTTCTCAACCGTAAACTTTCCTTCTTCTTCCATTGCTCCCACTTGAACCAAGAACCCTTCTTTTGTGTGAGTTTACCAACCAAATAGACATTTTGGCTCTGATTCCAATTGTTAGAAAATAGGACCGCAGAGAAATAACATATATACAGTTAAATCAATAAACAAGATGCAAAACACATTAAAACGTTATAGAGAGACACAGATATAACGTGGTTCACCCAAACGATGGGCTACTTCCACAAAGAAATTTGCTAGTCCTTTTATTACAACCCAAAAAGATGAAGGGATACACCCTGTAGCAAAATTGCTACACTTCCTCTTCATGCTCTCACAGTCTCTCTTCCAGTACAATACAATACCATATCCAGTCGATTTACAATGCTCTCTTTTATAGGGGAAATATCATGGGAAAAATTATAGGGTCAACCCAATACCATGGGTCCACAATACTGTTGGCCAACACGCATCCCAAAAAAAAAATTTGGGGGCTCTGCCCTCGAACCCCAAGGCAGGGGGAACGAGTGTATAGTACTCCTGGGTTACAATCACAACTGAATATTATCTCTGGATCTAGAAGATTAGGCTCCATAACCAACAACTGCATCCAAGGAAAAAGAAACGTAAAGTTCCAGATACCTCAGACAACCAAGGAAAGTTTCCTGCTGCTGCCCAAGGAATTGATGATGCAGATAAACAAATTCCACCACAGGTGGATCCACAGAGAGAATGATATGACCTAAAATTTCCATCTTATGTTATACCAAGAAGACTTGGTGCAGTGTATACAGATCTCTCGGTGAAACTGGTGACCACTTTGATCGCACCAAGGATCCTTGTCAGCATACCTTTGTTAAAGGAGATCCTCCCAATGTTAATTGTGTTAAAAATCTAGGGCTACCATACTCGAAAATATGAGTTATTACAAATAAAAAATTGCATGGATATAATACAGACTGCTGACCCTCCTGTCAAGGTAATCACACCGTAGAAGTGGGCTGAGGGACTAACGACTTTCAATCTTCTCAACATACTGTTTATGCCCCATTTTGGCCATAGTGTACAGGCCAGTATGTATGTAAAGAAGTTTATATTCTGTGTTCATCGAGGATACTTATGGCTATACTAGCCATACCCAATTACTGTCGAACTATTAGCAAGAATTACAGGGCTCCC
>LPNX010488650.1:8884-50893 GCA_001517045.1 Pseudotsuga menziesii | reverse complement strand
CATCCAATGATGGAAGACTCTCAACTCTAATGAGGAGAGATTTCTGCACTTACATCTGCCATGGAAGGAACTAAATCCTTTAGCCATGCACAGAATGGCTCTACCCTTACATCTAACCTGCTCGTCAGAATGGCACAATCCCATCCAATGATGGAAGACTCTCAAATCCAACGAGGAGAGATTTCTGCACTTACATCTGTCATGGAAGGAACTAAATCCTTTAGCCATGCACAGAATGGCACAACCCTTACATATGACCTGCTTGTCATAATGGCTATGGATCTCAGTACTCATATCAATCATGGAAGGAACCAATCCTCTCACCATGACGAAGTATCTTAGCCCTTACATCTGACCATGGAAGGAACCAATCCTCTCACCATGTCAAAATGGCTCTGGATCTCATCACTGTCTCTGGGAGGAAGCCTCAATCTGGAGAACATCAAGTCTCTCTCTAAAGTAATCAAACTTCAGCCTAGCCAATGGCTTCGTGAATACATCAGCTATCTGTTCCTCCGTCGCAACATACAGGAGCTTCACTGCTCCTCTTTGCACCATATCCCTGATATAGTGATATTTGATCTCAATATGCTTCGACCTGTCATGGAACACAGGATTCTCTGACAACTTCACGCAACTCTGGTTGTCACAATGTATACAAGTAGCATCCAACTGGAGATCAAATATATCAGACAGTAGCTTCTGCAGCCATACTGCCTCACAACTAGCTGAACAAGCTGCGACATACTCTGCTTCAGCTGTACTCAGTTCCACACAGGATTGCTTCCTGCTAAACTAAGAGATCACACCTGATCCCATACTGAAGCAACATCCTGAAGTACTCTTCCTGTCGATGGCACTTCCTACCCAATCAGAATCAACATAACCCTTCAGGTTAATCTTTTGATTCACATCGTACTTGAGCCCATAATCAATTGTACCCCTACATGCTTTTCAACCATCAGGTGAACATGTCTCAATGTGTTCACAGCAAAGCATATATCTGGTCTTAGGTACATCAAGGACCCAATCATCTAACGATACATCGTAGCATCAACCGACTCTGATGAAGCATCACTCAATAGCTTCATGTTCGATGCCATAGGTGTGGTCATGCAGTCCATCATCCTGAACCTCTTCAGGATCTCTACTACATACTTCCCTCGTCCAAGGAAGATTCCATCTGTACTCTGCCACACCTCCATACCTAGAACAATAGTGCATCGACACATAACAGGAGCATCACTGGTCTTCCACCTTCAACCTTGGACCAAAGGTTGGAAAGCCTAGAATCATCAGTAATATGCCTATCCTGTCGTACCATGTCGAACCTCAGGATCTTCTGCAATCACTCCCTCTGAAGCAGAGCATCATACTCCCTCTGTCTTCTATACTCTATGCACTGAAACATTCTGTATTGGAGTGACAAGTAGTATCCATCTAGGATCACTGGATACTAAGATCCTCTATCTTGAACTTCTTCAAAAGTTCATCTTGCACCCATCTGTGAGCTTGTCATCCTCTATCAACCTTGTAGTAAAGGTTAAGATATTCATCAAGCTCATCATGTATGTGTTATCCCATGGGTGTCTTATGAACTCGTACAAGGACTTCTTTCATTTGCACACATGATTATGCATATCATGCGACTTCACTTCTATTAGCTGTAAATGTTCCTTCGTAGACTATGCCTTCTCTTCGTGAGAAGCCTCATGCTACGAATCTTGCTTTGTATCCCACGATGTTTCCATCTACTGCATGATGGAACTATGAACTTCTCTTCAGGTCTCGATACTGCACCCAGACATCATTCCTCTTGAACTTTCCCTTTCTTCTTGGTGGCTGGAAGGTTTTGCATCAATGATTTCACTGCATTCGTCATATTATTCTTTGTCTTTGAACTATCGTCACTTGTTCTTCGAAACAAGTCTTCATTCTTCTTTGCTTGTAGGAAATTATGTATGCGATCTTTCCTACAAGTCAAATGCATTTATATGGTTAGAAACATTTCATAAGGAATGTTCATATTGGAAAATACTTATGCATAAATATATGATCATGCAACTACTTTAGCCAATACAACATTCATCCATATCTCACTGAAACTTTCTAGATGCCTTCCATCTCTACCAGGACAACAATGGGATTGTGCACTAATCCAATATGTCAGCAAAGAGGTTTCATTCTAGATAAGTAGCAATGGAGAATTTGTATAGCACCATGAGCTACTTACCCATATGCATATTAGTAGTATACTGTCATTAATGCAAACATCCTATCATGCATAATACAATAACTGAATATAAACAAATGCGTAACAAAATAATATAATGAAATGACAATTGAATACTTATATTTATTTGTTTCTAGGGTAGACTCCTTCTTGAGCCTTCAGCTTCATCATCTTCTTCATTCATGATAGCATCGTTTCTTATCCAAATGCTGAGGTGGATAAGAGGTTCTTCAAGAGTTGAGTTCTTCATATTCCTCATTGCTTGAGGGATCTTCTTTGGATTATGAGAGCTTGATCTTCAGTTTCTTCCATCTTCCCTTCTCTTCTTATGAATCAAGCTTCTTCTTCTTCTTGAAGTTTCCTGAATTGTAATCACTTCCTTCTGGAACACATTCCTCACATGAATGAATTCCACGATCCTGGGAGGCCATTCAAGGTGGCCATCACCACTTCTGTATTCTTCACCACTTCTTTTACCGCTTCAAGTTGTTCTTGATTTGAGAGACTCTTATGACTGCATGGTTTCTGCATTCTAGATCTTCACATTCTTCAACTGGTTTCTTTAGGTCATATTCTGACTTTGTTCTTCCCTTCAAATAGCTAGAAATTCAGGAAGACCTTCAACAGCATTGCTTGCAATAGGCAGTGCTTTGTAATGCACATGTGCAAGCGTTCTATTCCAAAGCTCATTTGGCTCTACCGTATCATGGATCAAGGCTTGTTCTAGATAGCCCTTCAATTTGTACAAGCCTCCTTCTTGTTCTTTAATCACTACCGCATCATCGATAGTCTTTCCTTTTTGGCCACATGATGACTTAACCATCTATGAATTCAACATTCATTCTTTTTACATCAATGCTGAAACAAACAATACTTCTTTCATTGTTAGAGACTTACCAGAGTCTATCTTGGATGAAGATTCCCCACTACCTTTTATTGGATATTGGTAGTCATCTCCTAGTTTCACCTTGTGAGGTGATTCATGTTCTGATAGTCTTACAAAGGATTCCTTGAATCCCGTCATATGTTTGGAAGCACCACTGTCTATGAGCCAATAATCACTTCCATGAGTAATGTTACCTGTGAGAGCTGATATCAGAACATATTCATCCTCGCTTGAAGAATCTTCTCTTTCATATTTGGATCTCTTTCTGGATGGTTCATCATCCTCTGCAGCATGAGCATGATGTCTTCTTTGGCCTCGTCTCCCTCTAAAACTGGAACCTCTATGCTCATGTAGGTGTCCAATCCAGAGAGATAAAATACTTCTATTCTTGGAAGTTGTCAACTTCACCAAGCTTATCATCAAGCTGATCACTTTGAAATGAGAACCTCAAATGGAAATAGTAAAGGATTAGATCTTACCGATTTGAGGTGTCCGCCCTTGTCCCGGAGTTTGCTGATCTAGGGTTTGTCACAGAAATCCTAATTTTAAAAACTTGGAATCCTTCAGATCTGATTGGATGAATAGATATATCTCTTCAAATGGAGCTGTCCAATGTACTCCTTTTCTGAAAATAGTGAAGGGAAACTCCCGGAACAGGAAGCCCTAATTTTCTGATTTCTTCTGCAGAAATTCCTGTTACTATTTCTATGATATCTCTGAAATTACTAATTGTTTGTGTCTAAACTTTCTCACTAAGGTAACCTCGCATGTCCCAGATCTAACACCACAGGTTTCATCAGAATTGGTTTCACCATTTGGGATTTATGATCTTCTTCCCAAGGTGACCTATTACTGGACTGTTCAGAACAGCGAAGTTGTATGGCATGCCACGTGTCACTGGTTCATTTTTCTGAGTTTTACCATTGTACCACAAAAATTAAATTCCGTTCCCTTTTTGTAACATCTTCCTGAATTTCATTTGGACCTCTTTAGCCCAAGATATTTCAGATCTCCCCAGGTGTCCTGTTTATGGATTATTTCTGGAAGAGGCTGGAACCCTAACTTGGAGAGATCATATCTCCCATAATATAGAGAATCAGAGGCTCTCCTTTGGAAAAAGTGTTCTTCAGGATTTTATCTTCGGCCCCTGCAATTTTCAGCTTCTGAGACTTCGCCAATATCGGAATATAGCGACTGTACCAAAACTTAGCAGTTTTAGTATTTAGGGTTTCTCCTAGCTCAGGGTCAAACTAGGGTTTGACTTTCCCAGAGATTTACCCAACCAAATTTACTGATCCAGGTCTCTAAATTTCGGTTTTGATGAGGAGAAAAATCCTATGCTGGTCTCACCCAAAAATTCCTCTTCTGTAGAAAGCCCTAATTTCCACATCGAAACTGAAAATGCTTGAAATTGAATTCCGTATCAACAGAACGATGCACCATTTAATGGAGAGTCATCTTAGCATACTTTTGCTGAAAATCTGTGGAGGAAGATCCACAAAATGGGAAGCCCTAGTTCCTGTAGCTGCACAATGTCTTCTTCTCAGGTTAGCTCTGATACCATGTTAGTTTTTCAACATTTAAGCTAGCATTATGATAAGATCTTTTCACTGAGAGAATAATAAGCACAGCAATCACATAAGCACATCACAAGAGACAAGAGACACAAAGAGTTTAGGAGGGGAAACCATCAATGGAGAAAACCCCTCAACTTCCTCTAAGATAGTATCACCACAAGATGTGATCCCAAAACAGTAAGATGACCTCCCAACACAACAGCAGCATTCTGTCTTCTGTCAAGCCAAAGTATTTCCTTCTCCAAAGGTGCGCCATACTTGAGAGAGCAAGAGAGCTAAGTCACAAGTGATAAATAGAGAGACTCTCACTCTCTATTTATATTCTTCCGTTGACTTGAAGTGCACTCAACCTAATAATTACTACTCGAGCCTACACCTTAATTAGTGTATAATAACTCAAGTGCCCCTAAACTATGCGGACTTACCTAATGACTTGATATGACTTGTTTACATTATTAATCCTCCCGATCGGAACATCGGGGCATGACCACATGACTCAAATACATAATAGAAACATCCCGGAATAAACATCGGGTTACAATATATGAAATATATAGAATAATACATTCTGAAGTTACATATACATCAACACTCCCAAGCGAAGGCAAAGACCCTTTGCCTTACCTTGCTAAGTGTAAAACTCAGGATATTCAGCGGAAGCACAACGTTCAACATGCAGGATAGGGATACACAATTGGACCCATCCAGGATAAAAGTGTCCGGGTCGCTGCAAAAATACTATCCTATAAAATATTTCATAAAGTGGTATCGACACAATGTTCCACAGGAATAATATAAATTGCAGATTTATGTGCACAGGGATAGAAATTCAACTGGTCATGGTACTTGCTCACCTCCCTGTCCCAAGATGTGATGATGGTGCAAAAAAAGGAAGGCCATAAATTCTACTATTCCTAGCTGTTAATTTTGATCTCCTTCACTGTCTGGGCTGATCCCATAGACTATGTATATATGAATGTTATGTTTTCCTGTTTGGGGGGGAAATATCAAAATCTATGGGAAGACAAGGTCGACACCAAGCATCAGGAGGATAACAATGTGTCATTCTTCTTGCATGCAGAGGCACTATGCCAACTTTTCTAACAAACCCACAAGATCCGCACCGCCACTATGCAAAGGTATGCTTATTTTGTCAAATTTGAAGTTGATATGCATTATATAAATATGTTGCCTCTCAAAGGTCCACCGTGACATATACATCAAGCCAGATTCATAGTAACCGATGATGATGTGGATGCAATTGTGAAGATCTATCCAGAATAATGGCACAACCTACTTGTAGAACCACTTCTTGAAGAGCAAAATGTTGAAAAAGCACCAATTCAGCAAGTTCATGGTGAAGAGCAAGAAGGTGATGATACCCAGTGAGGTCCATCGCAAGACAACATGGATGATGATGACGATATAAAGGACTTAGAGCACCATCCTTCCATGTGGCCACATGTTGAAGAATGCACACAGAGTTGGGTGCCTCCTGAGGAATCTCAATCATCACAGAAGAAGCAGAAACCATATAGAACAGCAAACACTAACACATTCATGAAGGATGAGATGTAGGAACTTGCCAACGCCATGGAAAATGTCACCCAAGATAACCTGGGTAGCATAAGGACCCAGCAAGAGAACATCGTTGCACAAGTCCAAACCCACCTGAACTAGTTAATGGCAACTATCAATGAGGTTAAGAACATGGTGGACACCAAGGCATATCGTATTAATCTTAGCATACCACTGCTCACACCACTGTGGGAACCACCAATCAAGATACTCATTCAGACGCAAGCACTTTGTTGATGTATTTGTAACTTTGAAATGTATTCATCTATTTATCTTATGTATTGTACCCCTATTTTTATTCCAGGAATTCTCTGTAATGTATTTGAGTCATGTCATGACCAAATGTTCCTATCGGGAGATTCAATAATGTAAACAATTCCTGTAAATTCATTGTGGGTAACCCTCCTATTGATCAAGGGTTAAATTCCCCACAGTTGTCGGGCACTAGAGTTATTAGACTCTCCTAGAGAAGTCGGCCTTAGGTGAGTTAATGTAAGTCGGGTCATTAGTACCACAGTTGTGGTTACTCGAGCCTACATAATTGACTTAGGATTAATCGAGCCTACATAACAAAGTTAAAGGTTAAGTGAACAAAAGAATATAAATAGAGAGTGAGACTCTCTATTTATCATACACACACTCACTCACTGGGGCACATGAGTGAGAGAGAAGAAGCTGGGATCAGAGAGAGAGACTACTGCTATCGGGAGATCATCTTACTATTTTGGGTTTTATTTTTGGTGATGATTCTATCTCTGAGAAAGTTGTGGGGTTTTCTCCTTTATGGTTTCCCTGAGGAAAAATGTTTGTGTCTCTTGTCTCTTGCGTTTATTTTTGTGCATGTTATTCTCTAAGATAAGATCCTAAGATCATATTGCTTAAATGATAAAAATATAAAATGGTATCAGAGATAACCTCAGAAGAATACATTGTGCAGCTACAAAATCTAGGGATTCTTACATTTTGGGTCTCTCTCCACAATCCATCAGCAAAACTATTCCAAGCTAACTCTCCATTAAAGGGCACATCTTTTTGTCGAAGCGGAATTCGATTCCGGGCATTTTCAGTTTTTGGTGCGGGAAATTATGGATTTTTACAGAAGAAGATTTTTTTAGTGATCCTGGAATAGGATTTATCTTCTCATCAAAATCAAAGTTTAGAGACCTAGGTCAAGATTTTTGGTTGGGTGAAACTCCAAGAAATTCAAACCCTAGTTTGACCCCAAGCTGGAAAAAAACCTAAATACTAAAACTGATAAGTTTTGGTAAATTTTATATATCTCAGGATTGCAGAATATCAAGGGCCGAAACTTTCATAGGTTGAATATAAAATCTTGATGTACACTTTGTCCATGTTTTAGCCTCATATTCTCTATAGTCTAGGAGATATGATTCCTCCAAATTAGTGTTCCAACATCTTCCAGGATTCATCCCTAAACAAGACACCTGGGGAGAATTTCTATATCTCAGGCTACGAAGGTGCAAATGAAATTTCTCAAGATTTTCCAGAAAGGGCATAGAATTTACTTTCTATGGTAGAATTTTTAGACCTCGAATATGAAATAGTGACATATGTCTGTCCATACAAATTTGCTATTCTGAATAGTACTGAAATAGGTCACCTTGGGAAACGGCTCATAAATCCCAATTGGTGAAACCAATTCTGATGAAACCTATGGTGCTTAAATAGGGCTAGGTGAGGCTACCATAGTACAAAATGTCAGACATAGAGGAGTATTAATTTCGAAGATACCGTAGAAATAGTATCAGGCATTTATGCAGAAGAAATTGGAAAACTAGGGCTTCCTGTTCCATGAGCTTCCCTCCACTGTTTTCGGAAAAGGAGTACATTGGACAGCTCACCTTGAAGAGGTCTATCTTTCTATTGAGTCATATCTGAAAGATTCCAAGTTTTGAAAAATAGGGTTTCTCTAACAAACCCTAGATCAACTAGCTCCATAACTAGGATAGACACCTCAAATCGGTAAGATCTAATCTTTTGCTATGTTCATTTGAGGTTCTCATTTCAAAGTGATCTATCACATCAGCTTGATGATAAGCTTGTTGAATTTGACAAATTCCAAGCATAGAACTATATGATCTCTCTAAAGAAAATGAATTGGACACCTGCATAAGTAGAAAGGTTCCAGTTCTAGAGGGAGATGAGGATAAAAGCCTTACACAAGAAGAACTTGGTCAAGTCCAAGAAGATTATTGCTGATTCAATCATGGATCAGCTTGTACCATGAGTGTCTTCCCAAAATACATCGAAATAGATGTTTTATTCCTTGATTAATATATTTGAAGGGAATAACATAAATCATAATATGACTTTGAGAAAATAGTTGAAGAATGTGAAGATCCAGAATGCAGAGACCATACAGTCATACTTTAGGAGGGTCTCTCAAATCAAAGAACAACTTGTAGTAGTAGAAGAAGAAAGTGGAGAATTGTGATAACTAACTTGAATGGCCTCCCAGGATCATGAGATTCATTCATTTGAGGAACACATGCCAGAAGCAAATGATTACTTTCATTAGACTCTGGAAAGAATAAGAATATCGACTCATAATAAGAGAAGAGAAGATGCGAGCAACTGAAGATCAAGCTCTCAACATCCAAAGAATATCCCTCAAGAGATGAGGAATATGAAGACTCAACCTCTTATCCATCTTATCATTTGGATAAGAAACGATGCTATTATGAATAAAGAAGATGATGAAGCTGATTCAGGCTCAAGAAAGAGTCTACCCATGAAACAAATAAAGATAAGTATTTCATTTTCATTTCATGATATTATTTTGTTATGCATTTGTTTATATTCAGTTGATGTATTATGCATGATAGAATGTTTGTGTTAATGATAGTATATGCATGTGATGGGTAAGCAGCTCATGGTGCTATACAACTCTCCATTTCTACTTATCTAGAATGAAACCTCTTTGCTGATGTATTAGATTAGTGCACAATCTCAATGTTGTCCTGGTAGAGATGGAAGGCATCTAGAAAGTTTCCACGAGATATGGATGAATGTTGTACTGGCTAGACTAGTTGCATGATCGAATATTTATGCATAAGAATTTGCCATTATGAATATGCCTTATGAAATGTTTCTAACCATATAACTAATGCATTTTATTTGTAGGAAATATCGCTTACAATCACCTACAAGCAAAGAAGGATGAGACTTGTTCCGAAGAACAAGTGACGATAGTTTAAGAAAGAATCCAAGATGAAGAATACTATGACGATACTTTAAAAGAAGAGATCTCAGATATAGTGTAGTTATGTAACATTGTTGAGCGACATCATTGATGAATAACCTTCCAAGAAGTATCTAAGAAGAAAGGGAAGGAGTGTACCAGTTCAAGAAGAATGATGTCTAGGATGCAGTATCGAGACCTGAAGAGAAGTTCGTAGTTCCATCATGCAGTAGATGGAAACATCATGGGATACAAGGAAGGATTCATAGCATGAGGCTTCTCACAAAAAGAAGGCATAGACTACTAAGAGACATTTGCAGCTAGTGGGAGTTGGGGCACATGATAGGAGTTGAGGCACATGACAGGCATAATCATGTGTTAAAATGAAGCAAGGCCTTGTACAAGCTTAGAAGACACCCATGGGATAACACATACATGAGGAGCTTGATGAAGATCTTAACCTTTGCTATAGGTTGAAGATGAAAGTCTATATAGGATGACAAGCTCATAGATGGGTGTGAGAAGAAGTTTTGAAAAGGTTCAAGATAGAGGATCTTAGTATCCAGTGACCCTAGATGGATACATAGAATATTAGTAGGAGAGGAAGCTACTTGTCACTCTGGTATAGAATGTTTCAGTGCATAGAGTACAAAATATAGAGGGAGAATGATGCCTCAATTCAGAGGGAGTGACTACAAAAGATCCTGAGGTTCGACGTGGTATGACAAGATGGACAAATTACTGATGACTCTAGGCTTTGCTAAGAGTAAAGCAGATTCCAACTTTTGCTTCAAGGTTGAAGGCGGAAGACCAGTGATGCTCTTGTTATATGTCAATGACTTGTTCTTGACAAAAAAGAGGAACTCATTAAAGTTGCAAGAAGGAAGCTTTCTGTCGAGTTTGAAATGAAGGACTTGGGCATGATGCACTATTTTCTAGGCATGGAAGTGTGGTAGAATGCAGATGGAATTTCCCTCGGACAAGGGAAGTATGCAGTAGAGATCTTGAAGAGGTTCAGGATGATGGACTACATGACCACACCTATGGCATCGAACCTGAAGCTATTGAGTGATTCTTCATCAGAGATGGTTGATGCTATGATGTATCATTAGATGATTTGTTTCTTGATATACCTGACGGATATGAGACCATATATTTGTTTTGTTGTGAACACATTGAGACATGTTCACTTGATGGTTGGAAAGGGTATAGTTGATTATGGGCTCAAGTATGAGGAAAATCAAAAGATTAACCTGGAGGGTTATGTTTATTCATATTGGGATGGTAGTGCCATCAATAGGAAGAGAACTTTAGGATGTTGTTTTAGTATGGGATCAAGTGTGATCTCTTGGTTTAGCAGAAAGTAGTCCTATGTGGCACTGAGTATAGCTGAAGCAAAGTATGTCACAACTTGTTCAGCTAGTTGTGAGGTAGTATGGTCGAGGAAGATACTGTCTAATTTATTTTATCTCCAGTTGGATGCTACTTGTATATATTGCAACAACTAGAGATATGTGAAGTTGTCTGACAACCCAGTGTTCCATGACAAGTTGAAGAATATTGAGATCAAATATCACTATATCAGGGATATTGTGCAAAGAGGAGTAGTGAATCTCCAGTATGTTGCGACGGATGAACATATAGCTGATGTGTTGACTAAGCCATTGGCAAGAGTGAAGTTTGAGTACTTTAGGGAGAATCTTGGTTTTCTCCAGATCGAGGTTCCCTCCAAGGGGAAGTGATGAGTCCGTGAGCCATTCTGACATGGTTAGAGGATTGGTTCCTTCCATGTTCAGATGTAAGGGCTGAGCCATTCTTTCATGGTGAGAGGATTGGTTCCTTCCATGTCATATATGAGTACTGATCCATTCTGATGTGACTATAGGATTGGTTCCTACATGATCAGATATAAGTGCCAAATTCCATTCTCTCGGAGAATGGAGGAACCTGGTCAATTACTAGGAATTTGTTCAGTCCGGGAATGACACTCAGCCTAGGGTTGAGAGCCTTCTGACATGATGTGTGAATAAAAGTTTCCTATCATGATGTGTGAATAAAGTTTCCTATCGTGGTCAGATATAAGTGCAGAGCCTTTCTGACATGATGTGTGAATAAACATTTCCTATCATGATGTGTGAATAAATTTTCCTATCATGATGTGTGAATAAAGTTTCCTATCATTATAAGATATAAGTGTAGAGCCTTTCTGACATGATGTGTGAATAAAAGTTTCCTATCATGATGTGTGAATAAAGTTTCCTATCATGGTCAGATATAAGTGCAGATCCTTTCTGACACGTTGTGTGAATAAAGTTTCCTATAATGGTTAGATATAAGTGCTAAATAAGATGAAGACCTACTTGGAGGCTAGGCCTACAACCAACATGAAAAATGGTTGTCTCTGTAGAACTTCCTATGACAAGAAGAGTCATGAGATAGCACCCATGATGATGATCCAGCAATGATGATCCATATCCAGTGATGATGTTCCAATGATGATCCATATCTAGTGATGATGATCCAATGATGATCCATATCAAGTGATGATCCATATCCGATGATGAAGATGACGAGTACTCGATTATGATCCAATTGATACAAAGAATAAGACCAGTGCTAACAAATTGTGTCAAGAGAATACCTTCCTAGTTAAGAGGGAGTGTTGATGTATTTGTAACTTTGAAATGTATTCATTCGTATATCTAATGTATTGTACCCATATGTTTATTTCGGGAAGTGTCTGTAATGTATTTGAGTGATGTCATGCCCCGATGTTCCTATTGGGAGATTCAATAATATAAAAAAGTCATGTAAAGTCATTGTGGGTAACCCTCCTATTGATCAAGGGTTAAAGTCCCCAAAGTTGTGGGGCACTAGGGTTATTAGACTCTCCTAGAGAAGTTGGCCCTAGCTGAGTTAATGTAAGTCAGGTCATTAGTACCACATTTTTGGTTACTCGAGCCTACATAATAGCGTTAAAGGTTAAGTGAACAAAAGAATATAAATAGAGATTGAGACTCTCTATTTATCATACACACACTCACTCACTTGGGCGCATGAGTGAGAGATAAGAAGATCAGATCAAAGAGAGAGACTACTGCTGTCAGGAGATCATGTTGCTATTTTGGGTTTTATTTTTGGTGCTGATTCTAACTCTGAGGAAGTTGTGGGGTTTTCTCCTTTATGGTTTCTCCAAGGAAAAATATTTATGTCTCTTGTCTCTTGTGTTTATTGTTGTGCATGTTATTCTATCAGATAAGATCCTAAGATCATATTGCTTAAATGATAAAAATCTAAAACACTTGAACTGAAAGAAGAGACAACTGTAGATATTGATAATAACATCATCGAGATAGACTTCTCCAAGTTTCTCTTGGATGAGCTCCATATCATCCAGCAAGTAGCTGTAGCTGAACTCTAAATAAGTCAAAATGTTGTTGCGCATCAAGCAGCAAAGCAGAAAAAGAAGGCCAAACTGTGCAAGGCCCTGCTGCAAGGAAATGAGTGGGAACTGTAAGAGTGCACCAACTATTTGGCCGAGAAAGAGCAAGAAATATGAGCCCATGATCAAAGCTGGACCATGTTGGCAGATTCCATCAAGAATGCCATCGCACCATTCCCACTGGAGGTTGGGTAGGATAAGGAAGACTCTGTGGATAAAGTAGCTCGACTTACCAAAATCACACAAGATATTTAGCACCAAGTACAAGATATGCAAGCCCGAAAAATATCAAGCACACCCCTAGAGGTGCTGGTAGAACAAAAAGAAGCAGTATCTAAAAATGCTACCAAGATTAAAGACAAAGAAGCAACCTGCGAAAAGGCTGCAGACAATGTTGTGACCATCTGGGAAACATTGTTTGAATATGTTGCAACCGAGAAAATAAGGCAATGCATTCATGAGGCAGACAAGTGCATCACTGTTGCGAAGGTGGAAATGCGGAAACCG
The DNA here is from genome assembly GCA_001517045.1 of Pseudotsuga menziesii. Taxonomy (NCBI): domain Eukaryota; kingdom Viridiplantae; phylum Streptophyta; class Pinopsida; order Pinales; family Pinaceae; genus Pseudotsuga; species Pseudotsuga menziesii. The sequence goes on along the minus strand of LPNX010488650.1, from coordinate 37,468 downwards.
CCACTCCAGCAAAAGGTCCTTAAGCATGCAGAGATCAAAAGTATCCAACAAGAAGTCCAGACCCTTCATGAGCAGGAGATGGCTAGGGAAGCCAAGGTTGAAGAATTCCAGACAAAGGTAGAAAATCTCATAGACCATATTCAACCAATGCAACACAATCTTCAAGTCATATTGTAGTTAATAGAGAAAGACTCCTTGGAGCATGTACAGTTCAACCAGGTGGAGCAATTGGTCACCTAAGCAGAGGAAGATGTGACGGAAGCTATGAAGATAGAGACCCTTGTACAAGCATTCCAAGGAAAGGTCTATGCTACAGAGAAAGCAGACCCAGAACCAACAAGTTTGCAATAATGTATAGAAATGCGACAAAAAAAAATGTCTTTTGAATTTTGAAGGAAACCATAAACACCATGTGTGTGTATTAGGATGGTAGAACTTATGGAAAAAGTCATGCAGATATGACGAGATACATTACAACTGCCACCGAACTCAGTTCCGAAGTAAGTGATGACAGGTTTGAGATAGCTGGCACATGCTGACAGACTGTTAAATGCATCAAGAATCCATGAAGATTTGACGCTTGACTCAGGACAGCACTGCAACAGGAACAAGTATGGAGAACTCAGTCACCATGATCGTCCATCTCATCCGCACATGCGCACGACTATTATTACCCAAAAAGGGAAACGCCAGTAATCATAGCATATCCATGCAGGAAATATGGTACACAGACTGAAGGTCTTGTCTTCATAATATTGATGAATAAGCCTACATGATAGCTGCCCTGATATCCTCCTATAATATTTGGGGTTCACTATCCGCAAGCATCCATTACTAAGTTTGGCTACTCTAGTACTAGATGCGGTTACAAATGAGTTGAGGCATTTCTGGTGTTATATTTTAGACATTAAGCTAGCATTTCATTAGGATCTTTAACTGAGAGAACAACAAGCACAACAATCAAACGCAAGAGACAATGAACACAATGTTTTTCCTCGGGGAAACCATAAATGGAGAAAACCCCACAACTTCCTCAAAGATAGAATCAACACCAAAGTGAAACCCAAAATAGTAAGATGATCTACCGATAGTAGTAACCTCTTTCTTTCTTGCCCCAGTGTCTTTCTCTTCCTCAGCTATGCACTACAACTGAGTGTGGATGAGATGTGTGTTAGTTAGAGAGATCTCTTCTCTATTTATACTAATTCTCGACCTAACTAAAACCCTACTAGGGTCAACTTCACTAGGTGAGTCTAATAACCCTAGTGCCCCAAACCTGTGGGAACTTTAACCCTTAGACAGTAGGAGGGTTACCCACAATGACTTGACATGAATTGTTTACATTATAGATCCTCCTGATAGGAACATCGAGGCATGAAATGACAAAAGTACATCCCAGAATAAACATCAGGTTACAATAGATAAGAAATACAAGTGAATAAATTCTGAAGTTACAATTACATCAACACTCCCTCTTAACTAGGAAAGTATTCTCTCGACACAATTTTCATCACTAGTCTTCTTCTCTGGATCATCTTGTCATCTGCATATTCAAGTCATCTTCGTCTTCAAGTCATCTTCATCTTCAAATCTATATCATCACTCGATCTGGATCATCATCACTAGATCTCGATCATTACTCAATCTGGATCATCTCTAGATCTAGATCATCCCTCGATCTAGATCATCAACACTGAATATTCACAGGTGTTATCTCATGATTCTTCTCGTCACAGGAATTTCTATAGAGCCAACCCTTTTTTATTCTAGATGTAGGCCTAGCCACCATGTAGGTCTTCTTCAGTGCTTATATATGACACTTAAGTCAGAATAGCCCACCCAACACTTACATCTGATCATGTAGGAACTAATCCCTTAATCATATTAGAAAGGAAACGCCCAGCACTCACATCTGGCCATGTCATAACATAGCCCACAACCTTGTCAAAAAGGCCTGGCACTCAGATCTGTTCAACCAATGATCGGAATGGCCCAACACTTACACTTGGCCATGCAAGGAACCAATCCTCCATGCCAAAAGGCTCTGCACTTACATCTAACAACCAATGTCAGAAAGGATCTTGCACTTACGTCCATTCAACCAATGAATCAGGAAAGGCACATCAATTACATCTATTCAACCAATGATCAAGAAAGGCTCAGCACTTACATCTGTTCTACCAATGATCAAGAAAGGATCTGCGCTTACATTCGACACATGTGAGGAACCACTCCAACACGCATGTTCAAAAATGTGTGAACTCACATATGATCTTGTAGGAACCAATCCTATAGTCATATCAGAATGGTCCCCAGTCCCGGACTGAGCTACCTGGTAATTGACCAGGTGCCTCCATTCTCCTAGAGAATGGAAGTTGCCCTTACATATGACCTACTCGTCAGAATGGACGGCACTCACATCTGACATGGAAGGAACCAATCCTATAACCATGACAGAATGGATTAGCCCTAACATCTGACCTACTTGTCATAATGGCTGTGGATTCAACACTCATGTCTAACATTGAAGGAACCAATCCTCTCACCATGACAGAAACACTGGTGATACTTGATCTCAATATGCTTCGACTTGTCATGAAACATTGGATTCTCTAACAACTTCACGCAACTCTAGCTGTCACAATGTATCCAAGTAGCATCTATCTGGGGATCAAATAAATCAGACAGTAGCTTCCACAGCCATACTGCATCACAACTAGTTGAACAAGCTACGACATACTCTGCTTCAGCTATACTTAGTGCCACAAAGGATTGCCTCCTGCTAAACCAAGAGATCACACCTGATCCCATACTAAAGCAATAGCCTGAAGTGCTCTTCCTATTGATGGCACTTCCTACCCAATTTGAATCAACATAACCCTCCAGGTTAATCTTCTGATTCACCTCGTACTTGAGCCCATAATAAATTGTACCCCTCAAGTACCTCAGAATATGTTTTGCAGCAATCAAGTGAACACGTCTCGGATCTGTTAAGAACTGGCTCAAGGTGTTCATAGAAAAACAAATGTTTGGTCTTGTTTTCGTCAGGTACATCAAGGACCCAATCATCTGATGATACATCGTAGCATCAACCATCTCTGATGAAGCATCACTCAATAGCTTCAGGCTTGATTCCATAGGTGTGGTCATGGCCTTGCAGTCCATCATCCCAAACCTCTTTAGGATATCTACTACATACTTCCCTTATTCGAGGGATATTCCATCTGTATTCTACCACACCTCCATACCTAGAAATTAATGCATCATACCCAAGTCCTTCATTTCGAACTCAACATCAAGATTTATCTTCATATCAGCAATCAACCCATCCATACCTATTACAAACAGATCATCTACATATAATATAGGCATCACTGGGATTCCATCTTCAACATTGTAGTAAAGGTTAGAATATTCTTTACTCTTGGTAAATCCCAAACTAGATAGAAAGCTGTCAATTCTACTGTACCATGTCTTGGGTTCCTGTTTCAAACTGTACAGGGCTTTCCTCAATCTACACACATGAGACTCCCTGTCATGTGTCTCAAAACCAAGTTGGTGCTCTACATACACTTCCTCTTCCACTACACCATTCAAGAAGGCAATCTTGACATCCATTTGGTGTATCTTCCATTTCATTACTGCAGCCAAAGCAAGTACTGATCTGATGGAAGTGTATCTGGCTACAGGTGCAAAGGTTTCTTCATAATCTATTCCTTCTTTCTGTGAGAAACCATGAGCCACAAATCTTGCCTTATATTTCTCTATGCTACCATTTGCAGCGTGCTTGATCTTGTAGATCCATTTGGAAGTTACAACTGACTTCCCTTCTAGTCTTGGGACAACATCCCAAACATCATTCTTCATGATTGATTGATACTCATCAATCATAGCATCCTTCCATTTTTTTCGTTCTACCGCTTCTTCATAGTTGGAAGGTTATTTATTGATAACATCACATAGTAAGGCTACATATCTAGAGCAAGATCTCGTTCTCTTTCTTTCTCTGTGATTCTCTTCTAGAGCCCCATATCGTTTCGCACCTTCGATAATCTCTTGTACCCAAGCAGGTTTCCTCTTGGGAGGATTATTTTCTAGAGGTGGATCTACAGGTCTTTGTGCTTCTTCAAATTCTCAATCTTCTTCTTGAATTTCTTCATTCATGGTTGTATCATGAATTCTAGGTGCTTCTGCTTCTTCCGTATCTTCAACAGGTCTCTTTCTGGATTTGTTGTAAGCTGTGTCTTCATCAAATGTTACATCCTTGCTGATTTCAATCTTGTTGAATCCTGGGAAGTATATTCTATAAGCTTTCAAGCTTTCAGAGTATCCCACAAATATACCCTTATTTCCTGAAGGATATAGTTTTGTTCTCTTTTCTTTTGGAATGTGTATGTACACTAGATAGACAAATATTCTGAGATGGATGACTTTTGGTTTCTTGCCGGAGTAGACTTCTTCAGGAGTCTTGTTCTTGAGTACTCTATGTTGAGTATGGTTCTGTACATACACCGTTGTTCTAGCATCTTCTGCCCATAGATGCATAGGAAGATCTTGATCATGAAGCATTGCCCTTGCAGCTTCCATGATGGTTTTATTCTTCCATTCTGCAACCCCATTCTATTGTGGATTGTAAGGAGTGGAAAACTCCCTCTTAATCCCTGATTCTTTTAATAAGCCTTTGAATTCATTTGATGTGAATTCTTCGTCATTATCTGATCGAAAATTCTTGACCTTATTTTTTGTGTGGTTCTTGATCAAGGCTTTGAATTCCTTGAACTTGCTGAAAAATTCATCTTTGTTCTTCATGAAATAAATCCATGTCTTCCTAGAAAATTCATCAATGAAAGAAACATAGTATACATACCCGCTTAGTGAACTTGATGACATTGTTCTGCATACATCGGAGTGGATGATTTCCAAGATTCCTTTTTCTTTGCTTTCGCTACTTGGAAATGTCTTCTTTGTGTTCTCTCCTTTCACACATCCTTTGCAGACCCCTTCATGTTTTGCTTGAATTTCTGGAAGACCTTCAACATCTTTTCTTGCAAGTGGTAGTGCTCTATAATGAACATGTGCAACCCTTCTATGCCAAAGTTCATTGGGCTCTACTGTGTCATGGACCATAGCTTGTTCTGGATGGCCCTTCAACTTGTATAAACCTCCTTCTTGTTCTCCAATCACTATTGCATCATTAATAGTATTTCCTCTTGGCCACATGAGGACTTGGCCATCTAGAAATGCAACCCTCATGCATTTTTCATCTAATGCTGATATGGATAGAAGATTCTTCTTCAGTCCTGGTAGAAACAAGACATATTTCATTTTTATAGACTTTTTGGAGTCTAGCTTGTAGGAGGATTCACCACTACCTTTTATGGGATATTGGTAGTCATCCCCAAGCTTCACCTTATGGGGTGAATTATGTTCGGATAGGTTCTCAAAGGATTCCTTGAAACCTATCATGTGCTTCGAAGCCCCACTGTCAATAAGCCAATATTTGCTTCCATGAGTGAGAGTTCTTGTGAGAGCGGAGATCAGAACATTATCATACTCACTTGAAGAGTCTTCACTTTCTTGTTTTACTCTCTTCCTGGGAGGATCATCATCCTCAGCAGTGTGAGAATGATGTCTTGTTTTGGAATTCCTCTTCTTCTTGGATCCATTCTTATTCTTGGGACAGTTTTTAGCAAAGTGTCCTATTTCATTGCATGTATAACATCTAAGTCTGGATGGATCCCTTCTTACAAAATTATTTTTCTAATGAGAATGCTTACCTTGGTGATGATGATTTTCCCTTTTTCCTTTCTTGGAGTGTACTATGAGAGCTTGATCTTCACTTCCCATCTTTCCTTCTCGAGCTGCTTTCTGAGCTTCTTCTTGAGGACATTCTTCCCACAAACTACTGAACTTGACCAACTTCTTTCTAGCATGGATTCTTTGGATGAAAGAATCCCATGACCTAGGGAGGCCATTCAATGTTGTCATCACAATTTCTGCATTATCTACTTCTTCATCTACAATTTCTAGTTGTTCTTTGATCTAGGAGACCCTTGTGAAGTATGACTGGATGGTCTCCTCATTCTGGATCTTGACATTCTTCAACTGGTTCCTTAGAGTCATCTTTCGATTGATGTTCTTCCCTTCAAACAATTTGGTTAGGGTATCAAACATGGATTTAGGTGTCTTGAGGGGGGACACCTATGGAATGAGGTGATCCTTGATAGAATATGCAATGATCCTCTTTTCTATAACCAACTTATTCTTATGTAAGGCCTTAGCCTCATCTCCCTCTGGAACTGGAACCTCCTCATGGATGTAGGAGTCCAACTCATTTTGTTCCAGGACCAAGGAGATCCTATACTTCCAGGCTCAGAAGTTATCATCTCCCTCAAGATTTTCATCAAGATTGGTATGATGAGACATATTAACTAAGAAACTCAAATGGAAATACAAAATATTTAGATATTACCAGGTCAAGATGTCAGATATGGATTTGGAGTTGAAATCCTACAGTGTTGGTTCATTAGCAGATTAGGGTTTTGCTTTTCTAGAGTTCTGTCCAACCAAATGCTTTGAATTTGATCCCTATCTTCGATCTTGGGGAGGAGATCAATCCAGGCCTGGGCTCACTGAAAAATTCCACTTCTGTGAAAAGCCCTAGTTTCTAGTAGTAGTGTCGGGTCCAAAACTAAAAAACCTCAGAATTGGATTCTGCTTCGACAGAAAGATGCACCCTAGGGAGGAGAGTTATTCCACCCTACGTTTGCTGAAAATATGTCAAGAGAGATCCACAAAATAGGAATCCCTAGTTCCCGCAGCTGCATAGTGTCTTATCCTCAGGTTAGCTCTAATTCCATGTTAGATTTTAGACATTAAGCTAGCATTTCATTAGGATCTTTAACTGAGAGAACAACAAGCACATCAATTAAACATAAGAGACAATGAACACAGTATTTTTCCTTGGGGAAACTAGAAATGGAGAAAACCCCGCAAATTCTTCAGAGATAGAATCAACACCAAAGTGAAACCCAAAACAGTAAAATGATCTCCTGACAGCAGTAACCTCTTTCTTTCTTGCCCCAATGTCTTTCTCTTCCTCAGCTATGCACTACAACTGAGTGTGAATGAGATGTGCGTTAAATAGAGAGGTCACCTCTCTATTTATACTAATTCTCAAAATTACTAAAACCCTACTAGGGCTGACTTCACTAGGTGAGTCTAATAACCCTAGTTCCCCAAAACTATGGGGAATTTAACCCTTAAATAGTAGGAGGGTTACCCACAATGACTTGACATGAATTGTTTACATTATAGATCCTCCCAATAGGAACATCGAGGCATGACATGACACAAGTACATCCCAGAATAAACATCAGGTTACAATAGATAAGAAATTCAAGTGAATACATTCCAAAGTTACAATTACATCAACATCCTGTCGAGTAGCCTTAAGGGAAAAATTTGTTGCTGCAGCTTTCAGTCTCTTGGGTGTATCCAGAAACAACAAGAAGAAAGATGACGACAGTCACTCAGTAACCTAAACTCATTGACAAGCCTTCAGTGAAGTCATCCTTGGATATTAGTAGACTAGTTGAATAGCAGTCCTCTCGGCGGTACCAAAGCAAACTCCAGTAGGGACCAGAGACCCATCCCATTTTGACGAACTTTGCTCATAGTCTTTCACAATGTCTATAGGCTTGGGAGGTGTTCACATCCTCCAACCCTCCAAGTGAACTGTTTGGCTCTTTTTGGGTTGTGGAGAGACCAGAGATCAAAGGTCGACTTGTACTCTATGTTGCTGCGATGATATGTGTCACAATGGGGCAAGTCACTCGCCTCCACCACTCAGAATAGAAATCCTTGTCTAGTTTTCAGTATGGACAAGTATTTAAAGTTCATATCTATGGGAAAGAGAGAGGTGAAGAGTAGGTAGAAGAAGAAAGGAACTCAAGGAATAACAACAAAAGAGAAAACCACAGCAGCCTGTAGCAACCATGCCAGAGACCTACGAGCATGAAAATGGAGGGAGACCCAGAGCCGCTTGGAATGGGACACTAATCATCATCCCTGGAATATGAGTCAGACTATGATAAGATGATGAGAGAGTCCCAAAGAAAAGACAACATTCTTGGGCATGTGGCTCTTGATATCCGCAACGGGCGCATTGGTTTACATTGCTAGCTCAAGTGAGCTCTACAGTCGAATCCTCCACTCCCCTTCCTCTCAAAAGGTGTTGTGAAACCATCCATGTCGGTGCCCTTCTCTCCACTATAGTAAAGATAGCCATTTATAGTTAGACTCAAAGAGTTCAGATAGAAATGTCGAGGTCACGCTGATAAGGATGATGCCATGATTGAAGATAAAGGTAAAAGGTCCCGCAGTTCAGTGAAATGTAAGGGCCTTGGAAAAGGTTCTAGTAGGAGTAAAGCTTCTGTGATCCATTTTGCGGATCTACTTCAAACGATTCCACATGTGAAGAGGGGTGAGATGACAAACAATAGGAGGTGAGAAACATAAGAACCTATCCCAAAGTTGGATAAAAAAAGGGGCAAGGATTAGACTGCACAAGTCAACATGCAGTCGATGAAAAAAAAACACTATCTCTATTTTTTCCCACAAGGTACCGCACAAAACGAGCTGCTCAAATGTCCCTTGCTTAGTGGCTCAGGATGAGCCACAAGTGAGTGTTGGGGGTCTGTTTGCCTGGGAAAGGGGCATAAGAAGTAACTTCATGCGTGTAGCCAAGGAACATGTGCCCACGCACAAGGGAGGAAAAGGAAGAGCGCAAAGAGAGAAAAGGGACCACGCAGGTAGAACAGAGGAGTGCGCGGCAAAGGAAAGGAAAGCACGGACGTGCGCAAGGAGGAAATAGCCAGAAAGAAATAGATACAGGATCTAGATCATGGCTGTATAATACAGTGTAAGCCTGCAGCTACGCATGTACGAGAAGATATTTGTAACTCATGCTGATAGTGCCTCATGTCAAGTCATGATCACCATAGCTGTAACTAGAGCGGTGGTTGATGGTGATGACTAACAGACTGTTGAGATGTAGTTTGCCCTGCATGGCCATGTAAATTAGTATAAATAGGAAGGATGTAATAGTTAGAGGGTTAGCTTTTTGTTAGTTCTAAGTACAGAATGAGTTAATAGACAAGAGTTGTATATAGTTGTAGAGAGTAGGTCTAAGAGAGGGTAATTAGAATAATTAAAGGAGAAAATATCTACTAGAGTGGTGTAGACTCGAGGTGACTCGATCGAGGCTATGTGCAGAACTGTAGGTAGTAGCAGTAGATTAGGAGGAATAAGAAAGAGAGCATGAGAACTATGAGTCCGAACTTAAAGACATATCTCAATATCAGTCTACATCTCGCATACTGCAAGGTGCTATATCCTTTCTCATGCCAGATGAAGAGCACCTTGGTGGTGTTTCCCAAATGGGTTTCCACATTATTTCATGTGTCCAAATGAATGACTGGTGTGGCGAATGGTTATATGATTGATTTGTAGTTTCTTTCTGTATAATGTTGATGTATTCTAGTCCTGAATATTTCCTACCGTAGGTAAATGAATGAATAGAATGCATTGTAGATTGAACCAGCACATGTATATTTCAGTGCGATTCCTGTTATGAATTTTGACTTAGGTCATAGAGTCAATTGAAGCAAATGCAGCTACGCTACACCATTTGTGCTAGTTGTGAGGAAGAGTGAAAGACCAAGTCACGCACGATGACATACTATTGTGCTCATTCGCACAGGATGGACTCCGCTATCCAATCACCCTGCTACCTTTGTTGAGCCCTTGGTTGCGAACCAAGGGACTATAATTCCTCGACAATCATGGAAACATCATTTTGGCGGTTACCCATCTATGAGATATCTTGACTGAGAATGCGTCTTCTTCATATGTGTTGATGATGGGGCTTTCTCTATCAAGCTGGTATCTCAGGTAGTTGTTGGATCCATGGGTTTCATGTTGTCGCCTTTCACACACCTGGGTTACGTGCAGAAATCTTCAAGCCACTCGGTGTGTCCTTGGGGGAAAGTCTTGAGTCAAGGATGTCACCTTGTTCTTGACTCCTCTGTTTAGGCTCAACTCCTAACGAAGCCAAGCGGGGTAGACCCTATTAAATTACTAAGGCTAATTACTTAGTGTGATGGTGTTATATTGATTAAGTTGTTTTAGAGTTGTTTGAAATTAACCAGTGGAAACAAAAGATAACAAGATGAAAGATTTAAAGCAGATAAACACAGTAATGACACTCAATATATATATAATCGAAAGAAATGATCAAATAAATGACCAGTGCCTTAAATGGTTTCAATAGAGAAAATAATGTGCTTGCATGCGCTTGAAATGTGGAATGTGAATGAATTAAATTAGGCGAAAAGGGGACTCCAGATATACCCGAGGGGTACTTGGAGTATGTCCAAAAGTGAACTTTCACGGCTACCCACAAGTTGCTTGTGGGCTGGAACGGAGTCTCGGAGACTATTGTTCATAACGCACCCATCAGGGTGTGACAGAGATCGGTGCCTTGAGTTCACTTTCCAGTTGTTCCCACTCCTTTGGGTATTTTGCCATCGCTTACAGTTTGTTCGAGGTGTTCGATTTTCGACTGATGGTTTGTTAATTTGGGAGGTGAAGACTAATTAATCTAGTCACTCAAGTGATTTTGATGCAGCTTGACTGATCGGATGAACCGCAGCTAAGTACATATCATACACACCAGAGTCTTTGTTGTTTTTAGTAAATTTTAAAAGAGGTGTTATTGTTAAAAAGAAAACCCTCTAGGAACCTCTTTCGGTCCAAGTGGACCTCAATCAGGGAATAAAGGAGGGGTTGATTTTATTATGATTACTAAAAAAATGATGATAGAAGATGAATCATAAATAGATAAGCAAACCACAATTTTCTAATTAGACTACCATGACCCTTTCTTCACCTTTCGGCTCAAAAGGAGGCTCGTGGCGTAAGTATTAAAATTACTTTGAAACCACTAGATATGGAATATGGTAATTATTTTAAGTCAAATTATACTACCCTGTATATTATAACTACACTCGATTGAAAAAAGATGAGCAAAAAGTAAAAAATGACACAGACGCAAATCTCCCAGGGGGGATGGTGAATAGGCTCGAAAGAGCCTATTCGAAAAGATTTTTATTTTTTATTAGCAGCGATTAAAATATCATAAATTGAAAATAATCCATGTGTTCCTTATACATAATGATACCAAAGGTTTACAAATTGCAAAAAAAAGAAATTTATGGAAGACGGAGACCCCCTGGGGGTTTTTGAATGGTCCAAAAATGCTTTCCAGACAGCGCATTCCTCTTCTTTTTTGTTACACCTACGAAAAACAAATTTTTTTATCACATCTAATTATTCCCAAAATTACTTTGAAAGTACTTTTGGGTGAACAAACCCTTTACCCAAAAATTCTAAGTTAAAACTAGTTTTTAAGGAAGCAGAAAATGAACCAAGGAAAGCAAGCTTTCCTTGGGATATTGGCCTGATTTGGGGGAACCCAATATGAAGCACTTGAATTTATAAATATAAAATTTTATACTCTAAGGAAACAACCATGCATTCAACAAGTCTTAGATCTACTTTCATAGCCTTGAAAAATGACAATTTTCCCTAAAACTAGATCTAGAATGCTGGTAAATTTTCTTTAGGAATGAGATCTAGTTTATTGATATTTAAGGCAGAAAGATATATGTAATATGAACTATGAAATTTTTAGATATAAACAAATTTAAAGATGCAAAACAAGAAACCGGACTGATTTTAGAAAAATTTGAAGGAGGAAGAGGAAAAGAAGAGCATTTTTGTCGGAAGTGTTGAAGATCAACCGTGGAGCTTTCCGGTGGAATGTTGAGGGACTATGCCTTTGAATGGTTTTGGAGAGAGTGAAGAAGCAAAATATATCAGCATCCTCTCCAAGCTAGGAACCTTCAACTGAATCCAAAGACTTGCCAAAATACGTATGAGCTCTAGTTAATACATACATAGAGATTTCAGAATAACATGCATATAAACTTATAAAACATGTTGAATCTAGATCTCTAGACATGCATCAAACAATAAAGAGATGGACAATCAAATTATTAGCAAACTCCTTTCCTATCAATATTATAATAAACTTATTATCAATCCTTTCAATGAATCCACAAACAATCATCAAATTATGAACATAGATATAGGTTACCTCAGTGAAACATGGCAATGTTCATCCACACATACAATGACATGACACCATCTTGCCTACAAAGCTTCAATTTATTCCAATAGCAAAAGATATTACACAATATTACAACAGCAATGGATCCTCAATCCAACTCTAAATAGCTTGGAAGAGGCAGCCTGAGCTTTATTTATACAAAAAACAGGAGATCCAGCCCAGGGGGGTGCAAATCCCAAGGAGACAAACCACTGCAGCTGAAGGAGAGTCAATTAATGCTGATCTGAAGCTGAACTAAGCCTACCTGTCAATCGAGGGGCTAATTGAGCTGACACATCAACCCATAGAATGACACATCAATCCACAGAGCTTCTAGGAGAGACCACATGTGTGGAGGAGAGAGAGAGGATGCAATTCCCCATAAAGGATGCTAAAGATCAACTCTAGATCTTTCCAGATCACCTCCTTCAATCAAGGATTTGTTAAATCTAGTCAATCTGGTTCAAATCTGAATGATTTCAATCAAATCGGCTTAGAATCCACTGATCTAGGATTTTGGATTTGCTCAATTATTCATCAATTTATTAATTAAAATAATCAATAAATGATTTTTTGGGGTTTTCTAACATGAGTGATGGAAAATCACTCAAAACTAGGAAAAAATGGATCTATAGGTTTATCAGGTGCTCTTAGCTTGAAAATGAGCACCTACATGACTAAATCTGACTTCCGAGCCCACTTTTATTAGAAAACCATTTTTTCCAATTAAACTATTAAAAATAGCCTAAGTTTTGGAAAAATTAAATTTTAATAAAAAACACTGAAAAAATAAAAAATTTAAAAAAGTTGAAAAAACCTAGGGGGACTTAGACATGTTCATATGATTCGACCATGATTCCTAGCATGTTGATACATTGACACATAGACTCTAATAACCTCAATAGGCCTAAATGCCAAGCCAACCACCCTAACTTTGGAGGTATGGAGTGAAAAACTCAGAAATTATTAGTCGTTTATTCAACAACCAATAATAACCAAGGGAAAAAACACCTTAGGCTAATCGGATTGACAAATAAAGTCTAAGAGACCGAGTCTTTTACAGACACTATCATGCTAGAACATTTATTACAATTCCCCCATGGGGTATGAACATGTGATATAGTACAACAAAGCTTCATAGAAGCAAGACTGAAGGTCTTCTGAAGTCCGAACAAGTTATCCGTCTTTGGTTCACCAAGCTCACTTGATAAAAAACCACTAAGTACAACTTAGGTGGTAACACTGAGCAAGACTTGGGTTGCATGTGCAAGGGAACGCGACCAAAAGTCACATAGAGAATGACAAGAATGCTGTAAATCATCATCAGTTTCAGGAAGAGAGATATAACTAGTTGAAATAGAGCTTTGGTCTATGTCAACTTTAGTCAAGGAAGAAAGTACTAACTGCTAGGAAATTTCTTGAATATCATGGAAATTGGTTTGTCTTTCCTTTTGGGCTGAATATTCATGTAAGTTCTCGAAAACCTATTCATCCAAATACTGGTCATCACCACACTCAACTTTCAAATTTTCAATGAACTCTCTATCGTGTGTGCAACAATATCGAAGTAACAACAAAGAAGGATAATGCCTTTTGAAATGTTCATGAAATATTGTATGAAATTCTTCAAGGGAGGATAAACTCCTTGCTAGTAATCCCTCATACCAAGACCTTACATATCCTTCCAAACTAAACATGAACAGTTTCAGTAAAGAATCTTCATGCCATCCCACTCCTAGCTTATGTACATGCTTATGAAATCTAAATAAATGAATGGTAGCATCATCACCCTTTTCATCATTGAATCTTAGAAGATATGTTTTCCAATTTACCAGAGGTATTTTATTAGGAAAACCAGGAATGGAAGAAATATTCATAGGAGCATACCTTACAACCTAAAAAGTCATCTTGATGGTGGAGAAACTAAATCAACTGCTCAAACTTTGCAACCTCGTTTGATATTACAGCTTCCATAGAACATTATGAAGAATGGATCCTTCCCAATGGAGTCACCAAGTGAAAAGACACATGAATTTCTTGTTGTCTGACCATTGCTCATGATCAATAGTCACATCTAAAACTTTCATTCAAATCCAGGGAAGATTTGAGACCTCTCCTCGTCTCTGTCTTTCTGACCACCGGTCCCCCTAGTGGAGTCACCTTCTAGAACCTTTCAGTGGATTCGCCAGGGAAAATGATAGAACCTTTTTCACATGTAAGAATCTCTGTTTGCCCACAAAAACCATTTATCATTTGTGTTTTTGTCGTTCTTCCCAGGGATGATCTTCAATCTCATCCCCGGAAACGACGTTAGTTTGTTAGCACTAGAAAAGAACCAGAGGTTGTGAAGACTTGTTCCCAGGTAACAGCAAAACCAATTTCGAAGAGAGAATTGGCCTTTTTCTTTTTCGAGAGGGATCTCTCACCAAATATTAATAATGCCAGATATGTACAAGTGAAAATATAAATTGTTTGTAAGATTGGTTGAAACAAAATATAGGACCATTGGGCTATGGAGTCAAGATGTGAGATAATAGATGGAAGAACTTTTGCAAGGTGATTTTAACACAGAGGCAATATAGCCATTCAGTCACAGTCAAGTCATAATTGTCTGGTGGAAAAGAGGAACATGGATAGACCATTAACATAGAGCATTAGAGAATGAATTCTAATGGTGGAGTAGTGCATAATGCATGTTTCTTCCTTCTGGTGGAGTAGTGCACCGAGGTATGGGCACGTTACTGCTAGGGTTTGATCTTGTCGTCCATTTGTGTGTAACCTGGGCCTAGTCGTCCTCATCGTCACAAAAAGGTCACTTCATCCCATGTGGTTTTTCCTCGTGGCATCACACTTCGATCGTAGCAGGACCTTCTCCCGTCCTCTACCTATTCTCTTGAAACCTTTCTCCTCCCCTTGTACAACCACTTATTTCCTCAGTGACCTTCACATTCTCACTAGAACTCATGCCCATCTACCCCTTACCTTTCAATGCATCTCCCCTCTTTTGTCATGGTTCCTACATCCTCTACACACCAAATTTCCACTACTCTTGGTCCATCTTCAAAATACCTTTTTCACATACCAATTACTTAATTGATAGCTACAGCGACAACAAGAATATTCCTCATGGTCCGCTAAAGAACTCCCTTTCTACTTCGCTAAATGACTTATTGGTGTCAACTGCAAACTCGATAATGTATCCTTCCAGGATACTATCCAACCACGCTTCAATAACCTACGATGCCTATTTCTTGTAATTCCTAGATTAGCTACGGAGTCCAAGATATTGGCTCTCCTCCTTGGAAGTTTGTTTTCTTAGAAGTGAACTTTTCCAGCCACTCATGGAAGAGGATAGGTGTTGTAATCTCATAGATCACATAAGGTTACCAATAATACACTAAAACATATATATATAATAGAGACAAGAGATAAGAACAAATAGGTGAATTAACAGATTATATTATCAGGGATGATTTTAAGGAACCATACTTATTTAAGTGTATAAATGTTGGTGAATATTACCAATTCTTAAAACACCAACTATAAAATGATTGGCGATATTTTTCAAAAAATATTTTAATTTCCAAGGATTTTATATTGTTTGTATAATAATTTGGCAATTTTTAGGGTGAAAACATTTTACCCCATCACAATTGGGCAAAACGAGGATTCAAAAAATGCAAAGTGGTGAATCTTTTTTGGGAGAAAAACATGGAAAAATAGCCCCCTGGGCTAAAATTCTCCCCTAAAATTATCCCTGTATATTATACGAATGAATCCATACAACAAAGAGAATTGAACTAAGTTCTCATCTGGCTCAACAACCTAATATATATGATTACAGAATGGTTACAAAATAACTACCTGTCGGTTCAGTGAACCGACACGACCTTAGGTGGCTGACCTAATCTCTAGTTTAGTCGGTCGACCAACTTAGTTGGCTGATCGACTAAGTCGGCTATCCTTCAAGTCGACTTATCGACTTGGTCCTTTTCCATCTCCTACATGAACAAACCGTTTCTTTGTCCTAAAGAAACAGGGAGGTACAAAATTCTTCGTGGTCTCAATAGTTATTGCGGTGGGATGTGAAGTCTGATGGTCGGTATTTTCTATACGTAGACTTCTACAATGGTTGGGGCTGTTACTGTGAGGTGATGTTGGAAATATGTCCAGCTTTGCAAAATTTTCTGGATGTCAATGGCGGTTGTCGAGACGGTGATTTCCTGTCATAGTTTTCTGTAAGTGCGGTATTTTTTTGGTTTTTGAATTTTTAAGTTTTTATGGCTTTTGGTTGGTGGTTATGGTCATTATATGATTTTTTTTAAATTAGTTTCTGTAGCATTTTAGTCGGGGTCCATTAACGAGCTTCCAAAATACTATGCCTTGTAACATCCTTAGTTGGATTGATCCATTGGGATGTATCTCTTCGACAACGTACGGTCCCATCCATTATGTGTGGAGATTTTTAGGTTTACCTTTGACCCGACTATTGTATAGTAAAGCAAGGTCTCTGATGGATAGGTTTTTGTTCTTGATTTTTTGGTCGTGCCATGATTTCTGTTGTTGTTTCTGGATTTATTGGTGTTGTATAGCCATGATTCAGTGCTCTTCTAGCTTGTTGAGTTGCAATAGTCGGTTCTTCCTTCCTTGTTCGACATCGACATGTATTATTTCTGCGATGTTAGGGGTCTTTTGTTGGAAGTGTAGTGGAACTACTGCTTCTTGTCCATAGACTAGTCAAAAAGGAGTTTGGTTGGTCGATCGTTTATGTGTTGTTCTGTATGCCCATAAGACTGCAGGTATTTTCTCATCCCAATCGTCCTTATCAGCATTACATATTTTGGTTAATCCTCTTGTTAGTGTTTTATTAAATGCTTCAATTGCACCATTCGACTGAGGATGGTATGCTGTACTCCGATGATGGTCGATTTGGAACTAGTCGGTTAGGTTTTTGATAGTTCTGTTGATAAAGTGTGTCCCTTAGTTGCTAATTAGGGTTAGTGGACATCCAAATCTAGTGATGATATTCTCATAGATAAAATTAGCAGCTATCTCACTAGAACATGTGTCGACTGGTTCAGCTTCTGCCCACTTAGTGACATATTGAACTGTAGTAATGATATACCTTGCACTTGTCCCTTTTGCTGGTATAGGAAATGGTCCTATGAAGTCTATGGCCCAGATTTCAAATGTCAAGCTTGGGTTTACTGATATCAAAGGCATTTCTATGCTAGGTAGAGGTCGACCTAATCGTTTACATCTATCACATCGACTAACAAAATTTTTGCAATCTCTGTGGAGTGTCAGCCACCATAATCCTGATTGTTGGATTTTCTTCGCAGTTGTGTCTACTTGAAAATGTCCTCCGACAGGTCCATAGTGTGCTTCATGCATAATGTGTTCTCATTCATGTTCTAGTACACACCTTCTGAGGATGTCATATAATCCCATTTTGTATAAAAATACATTGATGAGACTGCCTGGTGCAGCCTTCATAGCTAAGATCTACTTTTTCTTGGTGCTCATACCTGCTGGTGCATGTCCATCTTCTAAGAATTGAGATATTTTTTCTAGTTCTGTTGGGACTGTTTCTATCTGAAATAAATGTGCATCAAGTAAGTCATCGTCAACTCTTGTCGGTTATTCTCCTGTGTCGATTCAGGATAAATGGTCGAGACTTACATTTAACTTTCCTGGTTGGACAACGACTTCAAACTCAAATTATTGGAAAAGAAGTAGCCATCGATAGATCCTTCCATGATGTAGTGGTTTATTGATGAGGTACTTCATGGCCTGATGGTCTGTATAGAATATAAATGGATTGGCTAAGAGATAAAGTCGATATTTTTATAGTGCAAAGGCCATTCCTAGGGCTTCTCTCTCTATTGTCGAATAGTTTCTTTCAGCCTTATTTATTTTTCTACTACTGTAAACTATAGGATAATCCATTCCATCATCTCCTGGTTGAGTTAGGATTGCTCCTATTGCAAGGCCTAATGCATCAATATGAACATGGAATTTGATCGACCAGTTTGGAAACTTTAGGATTGGTGCTTCGACTAGTTTTCCTTTTAGTTTTTCGAATGATATGTGGAATTCCTCTGTCCAGTTAAACTCTTGATATTCTCTTAATATTTCTACAAGAGGATAGGTCATATCTAAATAATATCTTATGAATTTTTTGTAATAGCCTATGTGGCCAAGTAACACCCTGACTTGTTTTCGGTTTACTGGTGGTTTTAGGTCAAGAATAATTTTGATATTTGCAAATTCAACCTTAATGCCTTCCTTATAGACAATATGCCCTAATAATATCCCTATGGGGGTCACAAATATGCATTTCTTGATGTTTAGGGATAGTTGAATCTGTTGACATCTCTCCAACATAAGTCTAATCCATTTGCAATGATCCTTTAACATGGTGTATATTGTCCAATCATCAAAGTATACTGCCATGGTCTTATAGATATATTCTTGAAATTTTTTGATAACAATTCGAGAGAACACTGCAGGTGCATTCTTTAATCCAAAAAGCATAACTTTGTAAGCAAATGAACCAAAATCACACACAAAGGTTGTCTTCTTCTAGTCTTCTTTAGCTATTGGTACTTGGTTATATCTTGAGAATCCATCTATAAATGAGTAGCATTCATGTCCTACAACTTCATTTAAGATTTCATCTGCATAAGGGGTTGGAAATGGGTCTGTCAGTGTTACTTTGTTTAATTCCCTGCAGTCGACACAAATTCTTTGTCTGGTCGGGTCATGTTTCTTAGGTTGTACAACCATTGGACTTGCCCATTCTGATTACTTGATAGGGTAGATGATGCCTTCTGCCAACATGTTATCAATTTCTTTTTTGACTATCTCCTTGTATTTGTGAGCTAGTTTATAAGGCCTTTTCTTCACAGGTCGAACATCAGGTTTAGTATCAATTTTCATCTCTCCCATTTCATGGACTAAGCCTTTGAGGTCTTTATAATATATAGAAAATACATCTTGGAACTCCTTTAATAAGTTCACTATCTCTGTGGTTTGATATTCGCTCCAGTAGTCACCAATCTTTGCCATTTTTGGTCGATCATCATTTGAGATGTTGAATTCTTTAGTTTTGAATTTATCATCTAGCCACTCTGGTGCTTTGGCTTCATTGATTGGTTGAATTCCTTCTTTGAACTGTGAGAATGTGGCAGGGAAGTCGGCTGCAATCATATTGTCGGTATCTTGTTTGTCGGTTCTTTCAACTTTCAGGATTGTACAAATAGGTTTGGTCATTTCGACATGGTTGGATTTCCATCTAAAGCTTTTTCCTTGTATGTTTTCATTTTCTAACTGTAGTCTTTTCGACTGTGACTTTAGCCGTGTTTGTATATTGTTACATTTCATTGTCTGTCGATGATCTTGTAAGGGTTTGTTTTGGGTCGACTAGATAAATTCTTTAATTTGTTTTACTGTTTTGACCATGTTTTTATTTTGTGGTATAAAGTTGAAATCTTTAATAAATTTTTCCCTGAGTTCGTGCCATAAGAAGGTTTCACCTCTAGCTTATTCCATCTTATACCATTTGTTTGGTAAATCGGTGA
Organism: Pseudotsuga menziesii; assembly: GCA_001517045.1. Classification (NCBI taxonomy): domain Eukaryota; kingdom Viridiplantae; phylum Streptophyta; class Pinopsida; order Pinales; family Pinaceae; genus Pseudotsuga; species Pseudotsuga menziesii. The sequence goes on along the minus strand of LPNX010488650.1, from coordinate 17,653 downwards.
GGGTTCATGGGAACAAGTGTGGCCATGCTCGTTCATCCTTGTAGCCAAGTCTTCTCCACTCCTTTTCACAGGTTTTGATATGATCATCTGGGTTCTGTCCTTGAGTGAATACAGGTATCTGATCTTGTTGGGTTAGCTTATTTCCTCCAAACCTTTCGACAAAATAAGTCGAAGTAGTTGTCCAGGTCTACAGTCTTGTCTGATGTGTATCCCACCATCTAGCAGCTTGTCCTATAAAAGCTTCGACTAGGCTTTGAAGTTGGCCATGTTCACTAATATTTTTGGACACTTGCTTGACATGCATGACTGGTGATTCCATTTCCTTGTATCTTGTTAGTTGTGTAGTATTTACATTGTTAGGTTGTAAGGTAGGGTGTTCCCTAATTTTTTTCTCAAAGATTTTTGGGACAATGGAAACTATGAAGCATTGTTGGGTGGGATTTTTCTGCACTTTTTGTATAGTCCATCACCCTCTTGCTTGTGTTTCGTAGTTCTCAATCTCCCAATAATATAATTCAGCATCGGAATTATAACTAACTGAGTCTTGGTTTCCTAAATGAATTTCTCCATGGATATTTGGTTCTGTGTAATCTGCATTGTTTTGGATCTGGTAGAGTTGTCGGACGTCGACTTCTTCATCAATAGGTTCAGTCCAAGGTTCCTCTTGAGATGGATGAATAGGTACAATGACATTTTTCCCATTTCCTTTTAATTTTATTTGTTCCTTGTCCAAGGATATGGATGCTTTCATCTTTCTACCCCAAGGTCGATCGACTAACGCTAGGAAGGAACTGGATCCTTCCTTTGGGTCAATGATTTCGAAATCAAACTTGGTCGAGATTCCTTTTATAGTTGTGTCGACATTTTTCTAGACTCCAATGGGTTCAATTAGGCCCTGGTCGGCTAGTTTCAGGTATATGCCTGATTCATAGAGTCGAGGTCGACCCATTTGTTCCTAAGTGTCACGAGTCATGATGTTTACTTCTGAGCCAAAGTCGAGCACTACTTGTCGGATGTGGTATCCTTCGATTTCCAGGATGACAAGTCGGTTGGCATCACCTTTGTCTTTTTTATTTAAGCTGTAGATGTTCTTTGTTTGTTTTTCAGAGTCGGTACATTTTTGTTCATACAACAAATCGATGAACTGGGATACTAAGTTGTCTTTTTGTACAAGCTGGATTAATTCATTTATTGTGTTATGTCGAATGTCATGAACGTTTTCTTGTCATGCAATTTCTTTGAATACACTGGTTTCTTCTTTGCATGTTTGTTTTTCTTTCAGTGGGTTAGGATAGACATGTTTCTATTTTATTTTACTGATTCTGGGGTTATCAGCTCCTATTTTTGTTCCTTGTTGAGTTACAATATGCAAATTTTTTGTGTTTATTACATCATTGTTTTGCACACGGGACAAGACATTAACATTTTTCTTTGTATTATTTTTTTCTAACATGGTAGGGAAATCCTCTAGAGAGTGATCCCATACCCCACAATGAGTACAGAATTTGAGATCAGTTCTGTCTTTATATGGACAGTCTGCATACCAATGTCCCTCTTTATAACATGTAAAGAAATGGATGGGTCGACACGGTCGGTTTTCTCGATTCCCATGGAATCGACCTCTTTCTCCATAGCCTACGCATCAATTTTTGTACTAGCGCTCATATCGTTGACCATCATATCTCTGACCGTTCTGATCGTTTGCTATATTATTTTGCTTGTTATGTCGTGCCACTGCATTGGTTTGGTAGACCGCCTGATAATTTTGTCGGCTCTTCAGGTTCAAATGACAGTCGATCGTGTTATGATTTTTGGTCTCGCAGATGGCACACCAGGAGGCCTTGTCATTCTTCATGTTGAACATGCAGTCTTTCGTCGAGTGATCCCCATGCTCCTATCAAATGTCATAAAAAGATTTGGTCTGCACGAATCGAACATCCTGTTGGCTGTATTCCTGTCGACAGTTGTCTTTGGAATGGTCGGTTGTCGAGAATTTGGTGCACCATATCTCATGATTCTTGAGGTTTAACTCCTTTAGAGACTTCTGTATGTTCTCAAGTTGTTCTTCAAATCTGTGGTCCATGGGGTAAGAGGGTATGTCCTTGTCCATCTCCACTTGAAGAGATTTTGTTAGCGCATCTTCGTAAGATTTGAACGTTTCCAGACTGATGTGTCGGTGCACTTTATAAGATAGCCCTCCAATAAAACACTGGATTAGTAACTGTTCATCTATAACATAGTCCAGCTAATTCAGAAGGTCTTTCCAATGCTTATCATAGTTGCAGACAATTTCCCCTGGATTTTGTGATGTAGTTTTGTAGTTTTTTCATGGCGAGGTGTTTAGCATCTGGACTTTTGAAAAATGACAAAAATTGTGCCTTGATCTTAGCTTTTGTTACTCTAGGTTGTCTTTTCAAAAATGTCATATACCATGTTAATTCCCTTTTCCTTAAGGCACCGGCGAATTGTGCCATTTGTCTATCTTCGTCTGTAACTTGGTTTTCCTCCCAAGTCGACTCGTAGACAAACCAGTGTCATCTAGGGTCCTCATCCATAGAGGAATGTGAGTCGATCTGTGACCCATGTCTGAATCATTGTCACTGCTCTCAGGAGGTGGTGGCAGTGGAGGTGGGGGTGGTGGTGAGGGTGGTGGGGTTATTGGTTTATTCATCTCTGTGGGACTATGGTAGACAGAACTTGCGTTCCCATTGGTTATCGATTCTTCGTCGACTGGAAGTCAGTTGATGTTGACTTCTACTATCGATGGTCCACTGCAACTATTTGTCCACAGTTCTGAATGTTCTATTTCTTCTAAATTTGTATTTAGCAGGGGATACTCCTTCATGTGTCGGTAAGAGTAAGTGGATACATCAATTGGAGGGTGTCGCTTTAAAGGTCACCCAATTCCCTTCCTCTGGTCGATGTATAATGAGGTGTCATCTAGTGCATGTTTTGTCATCTAGTCGACTCCATATACTAAAGTCACCAGCTCATAGTCAGAGGTCCTCTTCGACAATAGTCTGTATCCAAGTACGCGGATTCAATGGAGAGAGGGTTGTTCCTTCATTGCGAGCTCTTAATTGGAGAGCTTTTGGCTGCTCTATCCACAATTCTTCCTCCGTAGGGGACGCTTCTTGTTCCATGCCTTCCTAATGTCGACCATGACCTGACTTTGGTGGATTCTCTTCCTGGTTGGTCACCCTAGGACTCCTTTCTCTATGCAGCTCTAAGGCTCTTTCTCTTCTTGCTTCCCTCCTCTATTGTTTCTCTTCCCTCTCTATTTTCTAAATGTCCGACATACCTTCGTATGATACTATTCTCTTGAGTTCCCTTTTAGTTGAATTTTCATTACTAGTGACTGGTATATGTTTCTAGTAGACTAGAATCCACTATACTCTATCTCAACATATGACCAACTACCCCCACATAGCCTACCCGACACTTTTTAGAAAGCCTGGATAGTTCGGTATATTTGCTTAGGAAGTATTCCCACTCTCTTTATACAATAAATTTTTCCCACTTCCTCTGATTTTCCATCCAGTTAGAGTTTGATGGTAGTTCGTGAAGTGATTGACGAGGTTCAACAATATGTCCTACTCCCTTCTCGATTAGGAATTTGAACAGCAAGGTCGGTAAGGAACACATAAATTGTTCGGTGAGATCTGTGTAAAATTTCTCCTTGACTGTTTCCATCGAAATTCTGTCTTTGACTGCTTGCTCCTCACAGAAGTCGTCGGCAATTTTCTCAAACCACTCTGACAAGTTTTTTCTACCTCCTCGGATTGGTTTTTCCAGCAACTGTTGTTCTTTAGTCCCTTTCGGATTTCTCATCCAGGAGTTTCTTGAGAAGTTGGGGCACTGATTCGACAAACTTTTCATGCATTTTTGTGAAAAATATTTCTTTTTCTTGTTCAATTGTTAATCTATTCCTTCGTGCGTAATTCTGCAAATAGTTTTCAACTTTACATTCCCACCAGTCCTTAATCTCCTACTCTGGTATCATCTGTTTGCATACATTTCAGTCATGTACTACCAACAAAGGAACCAATGTTGTAATCTTACAAATCACATAAGGTTACCAATAATACACACTAAAACATATATATAAAAAAGAGACAAGAGATAAGAAAAAATACGTAAATTAACAGATTATATTATACGAATGATTCCATACAACACAGAGAACTAAATGGAGTTCTCATTTGGCTCAACAACCTAATATATATGATTACAGAATGGTTAAAAAATAAATACATGTCGGTTCAGTGAACCGACACGACCTTAGGTGGCCGACCTAATCTCTAGTTTAGTCGATCGACCGACTTAGTCGGCTAATCGACTAAGTCAGCCCATCGACTTAGTCGACTGATTGACTAAGTCAGCTATCATTCAAGTTGACTTATCAACTTGCTCCTTCTACAACAGGAAACTCACAAAATAACCATTCATGAGTACTGTCGTGGATATATCTATCCAGCCAATGGCCCATCGATAGCTTCAGCTTCTAATTTTTAGCTAGCAAATTCTTGCAACTTTATATCAAACCACCCCTCAATCTCCAGTCAATTCGGATGCCAAAACATATCCTCCTTTTAATCACAACTTGGTCCCAGCAACGAAACCATTTTTTGGCGAAACCTGCAAACAAAGCCTCATCGACAGGGGTTCTCACTTTGTCGACACCCAACCAGCACAATCTCGCTGAGCACCAGCCCAAATAGGTTTTACCCTACCCAGCAACATCAGCAGAGTGGACAAAGTCTCACCCGAGATGTTCAAGGGAGAGCTGTTAGAATCGAGTTTTCAGCAATGAGGATGGAGGATATGGGGATCTGATGGGGAGACAACATAACTATTGGATCCAGAACTATGCAATTGACATTAACTCATTTCCATAACTACAGATTGCATCATACATTTGTCTCAGTATCGCTAGTGCAACAATATCATTTATAACAAACTTAAAACAGATCGCATCAACACCAATATAGCGGAAATGGAATAGACCATGGCGACATTATAACATATTCAAGCATTGTAATATATCTATATTATAGTAGCATCATAATAAAATAGATCGCAACATCATAACAGAAAAAGATGATATCTGTGCAACAACTGCCATATCATATTAACTCTGCGCATATGATCCAAAAGGACAAGTCTTCTCCACAACTAGAGGCTGAATACATTAGAAAATAACCCAGATAGATCACAGATACAACAGAAAATTTCTCAAAACTAAATCGCACTAGACCTCATGCGATAATCATAAGGTTGTCAATCAATCCAATTGATCATCAGATCATGCCCCTGCTATTCAATTGCAAAACTAGTTCTATAAATAGGCTTGTGCCTTTACATTGAAGGTCCACTTCTAACTAACTTATAACCGCTACTGACCTATTGTGAAAGAACTTGGTCAAATAATATATAAAATATTCAAAAATAATTATTCTTCCACCCATCGCACTGATCTGGCCTTGCATGGTACCGCATGAGCTTGCGCATTTGTCACAACGCTGTGCAACTCACTTACCAAAACCCCTTCCAACACCTGCAACTGTCTTCCTAAGCATTGGTTATATTGGAGTCACCTTAGTTTACTTCCTTAGGTATCACAGGGGGTACTTCCAGAGGTTATTATGTGAGTGTCCTTTCCAAGTATGGGTTGGAAAACATAGTTTCTCTACACATTGAAGTTGAGGGACACTATAATTGGTTACACACCTCCACTTGTAGTGTATGGGACTTTCAGGCCTCTCCTAGGCAAGACATACCTATTACATTCAGGAGCTCATTTATCCTGCCTCTTGGATTTTTTTCATCTGACTTAAATTTTCTTAGGGCTATGCTCTTTGTGCATGAGTAGGCTTTAGGGATCGTTGTTACTTGAGCATATTTATGTTCTCTTGAGCTTGGGCACTTTTATGTTTGGCATGCTTGATATCACTACTATTATCTCGTCACCTGTTGCAGGTCTTAGCACAGGCACTAGTGTTGGACTAGGGGTCACCACAACCCCTTACCTTGCTCATAGAATTGAGAGTGTTCATATTCCACCGTCTAATCCATTTGTGGAGGATTTTCACTCCCTTCGCCCAGTCTTAACACCAATGTTTGTTCTCACAAGGGTTCTAGTGGATACATGAACATTAGGTCTACACCTTACATTTATTTTTATGTCCCATCATCCATCACATTGTTTCTTTTGAATGCACTTGTCATGATCAGTCCTACCAATATCCTATAGTTTGGAATTGACTGTTTCTAGTTGTTTTGGACTAATATTGATGTCATGCAGGGTCCATTTTTTGTACACTCTCGTCGATACTTTGACTCATTCGTGCACGTGATAGGTATAACTTCAAACTTACATATAATATAGGATCACTTTTATGTATGCATCATGCATCATCCTATGACCATGTCTCCTTTACACTAGGTACTAACCCACTTTGTAATGCTATAGAGCCTTCACACGCCTACTAGAAGTGCCATTATGTAAGTGGTAGAGCCTTCCTACTCATGGGTGCCCTAGTTAAATTCTACTTTGTCATTTGGTACCCATGTTGAGATTCCTCCTTTAGGTCTGGGAGTCCCTTATAGTCACGCCATGTCTTTGAGAAAGAACCTCATATTCTTTTTTGAAATTTATGATGGCCATCTCCCACAAGGACTTGTTGAGCCGCAAAAAGACCACATTTTATTCATCTTTCCTATACCATTTGTCACCTTATTCCTATCTTATCCTTCCATAAAACCATTAATATTCACCACTTTCATAATAAATTTGGGTTTATAATTACTATTTTCCAAATCGTTCATTTTTTAGTATTTTGAGTAAATTTGTGGTTAATTATTGAGAAAAATAACATATTTTCATTATACTTTAAAGTTGGGTGAGTTTGGTGATGTTTACAGGTGTATTAGAAGACTTTAACAAGATCAAAAGTGACCACCCAGCCTGAGATTCGAATTTCATATTCTAGATGTGAGCTAACTTCAAGGAGAAGATCATCAGAATGTGGAGATAATATCTCATCCAATATTTGTTGAGAGTTTGAAGGGATGACTTTTAGATTCGTTGAGGATTTGAAGGGATGAGTTGTAAATTTTTTGAGGATTTTGAGGGATATGTTGAGAGAATAGTGGATCTATAATTATGATTAGTTATCTTGAATTTATGTATAAATAGGAGGGGTCTCTCCTGATTTTGGTTAGAGATCTCTCTAGTGGTTTGGAAGTAGAGAATAGTTCAGAGTTAGTCATATAATATATTTCTGATTGTTATGTAATGGAGATGATACTTAATGCACATCCTTTGATTCCTCCATGTTAATATAGATTTCCAACAATTTGTTTTTCATGAGTTGTTACTATAGAATTCCAGTTACTTCGTTCTTATGCATTTTCAGCATTGATTTTATGTGAGCTCACTAGTTAATGTCCATTTCTTTATCATTAGAGGAAATTTGGGGTCTAAAATGGGCCTTCTAAGGAAAATAATAAAATAATAGTTAAAATAATAAAATAATAGTTAAAATAATAAAATAATACTTATTAATTTTGGAGGAAGAATGAAAAAAACTACTTTTTGTGTTCGTATTTTTGACATATCTCCCTATGTATTTACTCAAATTATGAGCAAGATAGCTCGTTGGATGTGGAATTTAATTCCGCATCCAACAAGTACCCACACTGCATACTTTTGACAGACCCCGCTACCCCAAAAACAAGATATACATGGAAAAACGTGATGATGACATCATCATCACATTTTTTCAGGTATTTATTGTTTTTAGGGTAGCAGAGTCTGTCAAAAGTATGTAGTGTGGGTACTCGTTGGATGCGGAATTAAATTCCACATCCAATGAGCTCTCTTGCTTGAAATTTGAGTAAAAAGACATGGAGATATGTCGAAAATACGAACAAAAAAGTAGTTTTCTTTTATGACAAATTTGTCAATTCAACCATTATGGTTGACTCATTTTATTCAAATTCTATTGGTTCTTGAATTCCAACTCACAAAATTTGTTGTTGGCGCATTTTCTTATAAGGCCCATTTTAGACCCCAAATTTCCTCTAATGACCTATTTATTTCATGCAATTTCAGTCTTTCTTTATCAAGTTAATTTATGCAATTTCATGTTTTTTGCAATTAGATTTATTTCCATACAGTTTCCTATTTTCATAACTTAGATTCAATTTCAGTAATAGATTAAGTTCAACCACACTCTTCCTGTACATATATTTTGTTTGTACCTCACAAGTTTACATTCTCTCTGGGTTGACAATTAAATCATTGGATTTACGTTATAATTTGTTTGATGTTTTTACCCAACATTTTGGCACCATTGCCAAGTAGGTGCTAAAAGGGATCAGAGTTTAGACAGATAGATAGATTACTTTTTATTACATAGAAAGGGGGAGGGGAAAAAGTAAGATGCAAGGAGGATTTCACTACCAAATTTCCAGGATTTCTGTGGTGTAACAGTAAGACGCATCCACTTTATTGGGTCACCCCAAATCCTTGTTGTTTCTGCAAGCATGTTTATTTTCCTACAATTACGAATTTGTTTTTGTGCAAGTTTTTCTTTTTTTCATTTATAGTTTAAGTTTGTATTGATTTAATTTTTTGGGCTAGCCTTTATTTCATACTAACCTGCTTCTAACTTTGTATAGTTTATTTTTATATAGTTGATTTTTATTCTTAAATGTTCTTTTCTTTGTTTTAGTTTTAAAAATAAATAAATAAATCTAAAAGTT
>LPNX010488648.1:340605-410036 GCA_001517045.1 Pseudotsuga menziesii | reverse complement strand
TGGCGCCCAAGAATGGTCATATGGTGGGAGCTTTTCTTCAATTGGTATCAAGGAGTAGGACTTTTCTAATAGGACGTTGTTTTTTCTCTTCAATTGGTCAACGGAATTGTGAGTGTGACGAGACTCGTGAAGATTAGTTGAGAGATGTACTATAAGTCATTCATTCTTGTCACCTACTAGCTGCAATAGCACACACTAGTAAATGATTAACCTTACTCGTTCCTAATATTTGACTTGGTCAGTAGTTTCAAGCCCATAGTTTGTGTCTGTCCACAATCTTGTATAGAGGGTTCTATGTACTTGTAAACCTATTTTTATGTGTGTGATGTAGAGTGTAAAGCATCTACATTTTGGCAGTTTGCTTTTGTTCCTTTTCATTTTGTTTTTCCTCTTTGAATCTGCCTTTTGAATGTACACTTACATCAGTTGGTATTATTAGAGTCTGTGATCAGGCCTTCTATACAAATTCTAGTTTTCTTTTTGGCCTTTTGAACTACATTCAGTATCCACTCCATCAAAGCTTCTTTTTGTGTCTGGTTCCTCTTGGAATTTATAATCCCTGCGAGCATCCTGTGGCTACCATACTCTCTCAAAGAGAGATCTTCCTTTTTGAATTACAATCCAGTGAGCCACAACTGACTTTGAACATTTTGTTAAGGACCTCTGAATTTCACATTTTCATTATGTGCTTTTGAATGGCTGCATTCTCTTCTCCTGTGGTAAATTTTTGCGTGTTCACAGTTGTGTTGGAGCTGAATTATTTCTTTGGTTGTTACGGTTTCTGTGGCAGATATCTTTGGTTGTTGCATGTAAATGTCCCTTGGACCTAGTCAAAATTTATTCATTCTAAGATGTCATTCAGCTGTGTTTTATGTTCCATTCTCCTGTGGTCATTATGTTCTGTCTTCACAGTTGTGATCAGCATGGGACTTCTTTTCCCATTTATATAGATGATTTGCTTTAAGATGAACACCTTTTTGAGATTTTGTTGCAGTTGCATGAACATATTTTGGTTCAAACAGATAGTGATATTCCTCAGTATGTAATCATCTCACAGTCCACTTTTGTTTTTCAGTGTGATTGTCAGATTCGTCTTTGATTGGATATTAGAATCTATCATGATCCAAATGAACTTGGATATGAGGTTGCACAGAGTAATGTTGCATGGATACTTGACAAGTTTGGGGAATATGATATATGCATAGGAAAGTCAGGTTTCTGCAGTGATGTTGAACGACATCAACGCGCACACACCCTTTGGAGGCATGCATCAGAGCAGGGTAATGAGCATGCAACACTTTTAATTGGGGCCGTCGGATTTTATTGTGGCAGGGTGAGTTTCTCTTTTCTCAAGGGACCTCAATATGAATGCCAAAGCAGTTTGTTGAAGATGAATAGGAATAACAAAATCACTTGGCTTCCTTTAAATAATTAATACGAATATGGCATGTGTTGACTTGTGGATGCTTCCTGTAGACTTTAATGTGCCAAGCATCCACCACCTATCAAGAGGTGGAATACCGTTTTGCACTTAATGGCGTGTGACCTTCAGCCTGACGTAACAGCCATGATGGCTTCATCTATTTGATACCTGAAAGGACCCCTTGCAGAGGTGCACTGGCCCATGAGCAGTAAATATGTCACCTGGGAAAGCGAACCCCAGTGGGGGTAATTACTAATAACAGTGCCCCGCTTTCACTGACCTGGAAAACCCCTTCTGAAAATTATGGCACATGTAGAATCATAAATTATTTGCATATACATTTCAGAGTCTTGTATTTCTGAAAAATAGCATCCAAAAGGGAATTGCTAAAGAAAAAAAATCATAGTCACCTGCCAAGACAGGGATAATGATTCAAAGTATTACTGTTCAATAACAGAGGTAAATATCTTGTTGCTCTTCAACAGATGGGAAACGTACTTGAAAAGTTTTCAACTGTGAAATCAAAAGCTCTGCTCCAGCTAAACTGCTGCTATGTATTGCTAGACCATTTAGAAAGAAACAACATACTAAAAGAGCTCCTAATAAACAACTAAGTTGTCAAATGTTTTCTATCATTCTTTGGTTACAATGGAAGCGATGAATCTCTCAGATACTTGGAATTTACACCAGACTCACGAACTAATGCAACTCGTCCTGTTCGTGCCAGCTATAGAAAAACAAGCAACCAACATCCAACTCTGTTACAACATGTAGCAAGGAAGGTAATAGCTGATCCTGTTACAAAATATATTTTCCAATTCCAACACAAATAATAGAACATATGCCACAAAGTTTGATGAAACAGTTGTGGGCCCTTAGCTAGGATTGCTTTTGTTATACTTTCCCCAGAAACATAAATAAATAATCTTACCTGGCCTAAAGCTGCTCGGCCTGCAAGTAATTTTTTTTTTTTAAATTTGAATACCGTTGCTTAACCGACGGCTAGAACCGTCGGATAACCGACGACATGCAGGTAAATTTTTTTTAAAAACCGTCGGATAACCGACGGAATGCAGGTAAATTTTTAATTTTTTTTTTTCAAACACCGTCGCTTAACCGGCGGAATGCAGGCAATTTTTTAAAATTTAATATGGATTAGATGTCGGATAACCGACGATGTACATTGAACCGACGATTTACTGATCTGTCGCTTAACCGACGGATTTAAAAGATGTCGGATAACCGACGCACATCCACCGACGCTTAAAAAAAATCATAGTGTCGTACATGTGACAGGAAAGTGTCGAAAATCCGACAATACGGCCGTCGGATTTTTGGTCGAAATGTAGTAGTGATCTGACCATGGGAGGCCCAGCCTGCCACCATGTCAGAATTGCTCTGCACTTATATCTGACCATGGGAGGCCCAACCTGCCACCATGTCAGAATGGCCCTGCACTTACATCTGACCATGGAAGGAACCAATCCTACCATGTCAGAAAGGATCTCAGACTCATCACCTCCTCTTGGAGGGAACCTCGATTTGGAGAACACCAAACTTCTCCCTGAAGTACTCAAACTTCACTCTGGCCAATGGCTTGGTCAACACATCAGCTATCTGTTCATCCGTCGCAACATACTGGACATTCACTGCTTCCCTTTGCACCATATCCTTGATATAGTGGTACTTGATCTCGATATGCTTTGACTTGTCATGGAACACAGGGTTCTCTGACAACTTCACACAACTCTGGTTGTCGCAATATATACAAGTAGTATCCAACTGGAGATCAAACAAATCAGACAGTAGCTTCCTTAGCCATACTACCTCACAACTAGCTGAACAAGCTGCGACATACTCTGCTTCAGCTGTACTCGATGCCACACAAGACTGTTTCCTGCTAAACCAAGAGATCACACCTGATCCCATACTGAAGCAGCGCCCTGAAGTGCTCTTTCTATCGATGGCACTGCCTGCCCAATCTGAATCAACATAACCTTCCAAGTTAATCTTCTGATCCGCCTCATACTTGAGCCCATAATCGACTATACCCTTCAGGGACCTCAGAATATGCTTTGCAACAATCAGGTGAACATGTCTCGGATCCGTTAAGAACTGGCTCAATGTGTTCACAACAAAGCAAATATTTGGTCTTGTATTTGTTAGGTACATCAAGGACCCAATCATCTGACGATACATCATAGCATCAACCGTCTCTGATGAAGCATCACTCAATAGCTTCAGGTTTGATGCCATAGGTGTGGTCATGGCTTTGTAGTCCATCATTCCGAACCTCTTTAGGATCTCTACTGCATACTTTCTCTGTCCCAGGGATATTCCATCTGTACTCTGCCACACCTCCATGCCTAGAAAGTAGTGCATCATACCCAAGTCCTTCATCTCGAACTCGTTAACAAGCTTCCTTTTCGTATCAGCAATCAACCCATCCACACCTGTTACAAACAGATCATCTACATATAGTAGGAGTATCACTGGGTTCCCTTCTTCAACCTTGTAGTAAAGGTTGGAATCTGCTTTACTCTTGGTAAAGCCCAAACTGGATAGGACGTTGTCAATTCTGTTGTACCATGTCCTGGGTGCTTGTTTCAAACCGTACAGAGCTTTCTTCAATTTACACACGAGTCTCCTTGTCATGTATCTCAAAACCGAGTGGCTGCTCCACATACACTTCCTCTTCCACTACACCATTCAAGAAAGCAATCTTGACATCCATCTGGTGTATCTTCCATTTCATCACTGCAGCTAGAGCAAGTACTGATTTGATGGAAGTGTATCTAGCTACAGGTGCAAAGGTTTCTTCATAATCTATTCCTTCTTTTTGGGAGAAGCCAAGAGCCACGAATCTTGCTTTATGTTTCTCTATGCTACCATCTGCAGCATGCTTGATCTTGTAGATCCATTTGGAAGTCACAACAACTTCCCCTCTGGTCTAGGGACAACATCTCAAACATCTTTCTTCATGATCGACTGGTACTCCTCGATCATAGCATCCTTCCATTCTTTCTTCTTTGCCGCTTGTTCATAGTTGGAAGGTTCTTTGTCAATGATGTCACATAACAGTGCTACATAATCGGAGCAAGACTTGGTTCTTTTCCTCTCTCTGTGCATTTCTTCTGGAGCCCCATATCTTTCTGCACCTTGGATAGCCTCTCGTACCCATGCAGGTTTCTTCTTGTGAGGATTCTTCTCTTGGGGTGGATCTACAGGTTCCCGGGGTTCTTCTATTTCTTGATCTTCATCTTGATTTGCATCGTTTGTGGTTGTATCTTGAATTTTGGGTACTTCTGTTTCTTCAGAGTCTTCAACTGGTCTCTTTCTGGATTTGTTGTACGCTGAATCTTCGTCGAATGTTACGTCTTTGCTTATGTCAATCTTCTTGAATCCTGGGAAGTGTATTCTGTAAGCTTTCGAGCTTTCACTATATCCCACAAATATACCCTTCTTTCCAGAAGGATCTAACTTTGTCCTCATTTCTTTTGGAATGTGTATGTACACAGGACAACGAATATTTTGAGATGGCTGACCTCTAGTTTCTTGTCGAAAAATACTTCTTCAGGTGTCTTGTTCTCGAGTACTCTGTGTGGAGTACAGTTCTGTAAATACACCGCTATTCTGGCAGCTTCTGCCCATAGATGCATGGGAAGATCTTGATCATGAAGCATTGCCCTTGCAGCTTTTATGATCGTTCTATTCTTCTTTTCTGCAACCCCATTCTGCTGTGGATTATATGGAGTGGTTAACTCCCTCTTAATCCTTGAATCTCTGCGTAACTCTTTGAATTCATTTGATGTGAATTCTCAGCAATTGTCTAATCGAAAGTTTTTGATCTTCTTTTCTGTGTGGTTCTCGATTAAGGCTTTGAATTCCTTGAACTTGCTGAATACTTCATCTTTGTTCTTCAAGAAGTATATCCATGTATTCCTAGAAAAATCATCAATGAAAGAAACAGTATACATACCTGCTTAATGAACTGGATGACATCAGAGCCCATACGTTGGAGTGGATGATTTCCAAGACTTCTTTTGCCTTGTTCTCGCTACCTGGAAATGTCTTCTTTGTGTTCTTTCCTTTCGCACATCCTTTGCAAACACCTTCATGCTTTGTCTGTATTTCTGGAAGACCTTCAATAGCTTTGCTTGCAAGTGGTATTGCTCTGTAGTGCACATGTGCAAGCCTTCTATGCCAAAGTTCATTTGGCTCTACTGAGTCATGGACCAAAGCTTGCTTCGGTTGGCCCTTAAGTTTGTATAAACCTCCCTCTTGCTCTCCAATCACAACTGCATCATTTATAGTCTTTCCCTTTGGCCACATAAGAACTTGGCCATCTACGAATGCAACCCTTATGCCTTTTGCATCCAATGCAGATATGGAGAGGAGATTCTTCTTTAATCCTGGTACAAATAAGACATCTTTCATCTTCATAGACTTTCCAGAGTCTAGCTTGTAGGAGGATTCACCACTACCTTTTATTGGATACTGGTAGTCATCCCCAAGTTTCACCTTGTGAAGTGACTCATGTTCAAACAGTTTCACAAATGATTCTTTGAATCCCGTCATATGTTTGGAAGCCCCACTGTCTATAAGCCAATCATTGCTTCCATGTGTGATAGTTCCTGTGAGAGCGAAAATCAAAACATATTCTTCATCACTTGAAGAATCATCACTTTCTTGTTCGATTCTCTTTGTGGAAGGTTCATCATTCTCTGCAGCATGAGCATGATGTCTTCTCTTGTTTCCTTTCTTCTTGTGAGAGCTATTCTTATTCTTGGGACAATCTCTAGCAAGGTGTCCTCTTTCATCACATGTAAAGCATCTGTATTTAGATATATCCTTGTTAGATTTTCTAGAGTTAAAATGCTTACCTTTGGAATGATGATAGTCCCTTCTGCTTTTCTTGGAGTGTACTGTGAGAGCTTGATCTTCACTTCCCATCTTTTCTTCTCGGGCTACTATCCAAGCTTCTTCTTGTGAGCATTCTTCCCATAGTCTACTGAAGGTGACTAGCTTTCTTCTAGCACAAATCCCTTGAATGAAGGAGTCCCATGATCTAGGGAGACCATTCAAGGTGGTCATCACAATCTCTGCATTCTCCACTTCTTCATCCACTGCTTCAAGTTGTTCTTTGATCTGGGAGACCCTTGTGAAGTATGACTGTATAGTCTCCGCATTCTGGATCTTCACATTCTTCAACTGGTTCCTCAAAGTCATCTTCCGATTTATGTTCTTTCCTTCAAATAGTTTGGTTAGGGCATCAAACATTGCTTTAGGTGTCTTTAGGGAGGACACCTGAGGTATGAGGTGATTTTTTATTGAATCAACAATAATCCTCTTAGCCATGACCAATTTCTTTTTGTGTAAGGCCTTAGCCTCATCTCCCTCTGGAACTGGAACCTCTTCATTGATGTAAGAGTCCAACTCATTTTCTCCCAGAACCAGGGAGATCATATACTTTCAAGCTCGGAAGTTATCAGCTCCCTCAAGCTTTTCATCAAGCTTGGTGTGATGAGACATCTTAACTGAGAACCTCAAATGGAAATATAAAATATTTAGATCTTACCAATTTGAGAAGCTGAAATCTGGATCTGGAGCTGATCTTCTACAGTGTTGGTTTTCTAGTTCCAGGGAAAATTAGGGTTTGACTTTCCTGGATTTCTACCCAACCAGAAACCTTGATTCTTGTCTCTAAACTTCGATTTTGAGGAGGAGAGCAATCCTAGCATGGGCTCACTCAAAAATTCCTCTTTAGTGAAAAGCCCTAATTTCCCGATGTAGTGGTAGGTCAAAAACTGAAAATGCTCAGAATCAGATTCTGCTTCGATAGAAAGATGCGCCCTTCAATGGAGGTTCAACCCAGCCTTCTTTTGCTGATGGATTGTGGAGAGAGACCCAAAAAGTAAGAAGCCCTAGCTTCCGCAGCTGCACAATGTCTTCTTCTCAGGTTAGCTTTGATACCATGTTAGATTTTTATCAATTTAGATAGTATTATCTTAGGGTCTTATCTAAGAGAATAACATGCACAACAATCAATCACAAGAGACAATAGACATAAATATTTTCCTCGGGGAAACCATAAAGGAGAAAACCCCGCAACTTCCTCAGAGATAGAATAGGCTCCAATAGCAGCAATAAAACCCAAAGACAGTAAGATGATCTTCGACAGCTGTTCTCTCTCTTATCCCAGCTCCTTCTCTCTCACTCATGTGCTACAACTGAGTGTGAGTGATTGTATGTGATAAATAGAGAGACTCACTCTCTATTTATATCAATTCCCAACTTGACAATAACTTACCAGGGCCGACTTCTCTAGGAGAGTCTAATAACCCTAGTGCCCCGAAACTATGAGGACTTTAACCCTTGAACAATAAGGAGGGTTACCCTCTATGACTTTAAATGACTTGTTTACATTATTGATTCTCTCGATAGGAGCATCGGGGTATGACATGACTCAATCACTTTACAAATACTTCTCGGTAAAAACATCGGGGTATAATACATAAAATATACAAGTGAATACATTCCGAAGTTACAAATACATCAAAAATATTGTTCTTCAATTCTTCAAAGAAGTATTTTCTAAATGCCATGTGGCAGGTTGCACCAGTGTCAAGCTACCAAGTGTCTCTCTAAGATGCAAATGAAGTATTGAACATAACTTTATTTATTTAAACACTGCAATGTGAAACAATAAAGTGAGTAGACTCATGAGCTTTACTTTTTCTTCTCTCTTTTAATTATGGTTCTATTTGATCATATCCCATGGAGCCCAACAATGTTCTATATTATGTCCATTATTTTCATGACGACCATAGTGAAGATCAGGTCTCTTGTTGTCATGTCCCCGTGCCTCCGACCGGCCAAGAGGACGCCACCACCATCACTTAAACCACCTGGGCTAAGAGCCCCATGAACATAAGCATGCACAAAATTGCTGAACGGAAATACATTGAAGTAAAACATGCACATATGCAATTAATCATCATACACAGCGGAAACCAACAACATTCATACATGCATGCATTTAACATGTTCATCATATCATTAACAGAAAAGATAGTTGCAGAAGTAAAATGCACAAGATCACTTATCTTATGATGAACTTGATTTGCAACCAGCTACATCGCTGCAACGTTCCACCCAACCATAGGCCAGCGTGCTCCTTAATCTCTCAGCAGCGCTGCCACCCCCGAGCTGGGCATGATTCTCCAAGGAATAAGGGAACAAGCAGGATTACACATAGCCAATGATACACAAAAACACAGCCAAGCCAACACAGTTGGGTTTATCAGGCCATCAAGGAGTTGGGAAAGGCTAAATGCTAAGCTGGTGAGCTCATTGCAGAGCTGGGAACACCTACACCAGAACTAGCCTGACTTCTAAGACACCCACACACACCCAACATAAGGAATCAGTCCCTTCTCTGCTACACAGTCCCTCAGGCCCTGCATTCCCTTCCAGTGCTATTCAGGGGTTGTGGAGAAGAAAGCCAGTCCTCTAGCTCTGTCTGTGTGGTTTCCAACACACCAGGTTTATCAAGCAAACCAAGCCCCCCATCCATAGACCACGCTGAGGAAGAGAAAAACGCAGACTTCCCAATCATGTGCGTGAAATGAACAGAACGACCATACCAGTCTGTGAGACAGCCGAAAACGTGAATGGCCCTTCACAGCAGTTCGTGGATGGAAGAGCACGGCTCTCCACTCGCTGCATCAGTCGAAAAACTAGGAAAATCCTGTGCGTGAGGATAATGAACGTGCATTGGTTCACGCGCGAAGATTGAACAGCTCCCAGCTCGTGCGTGGGTGAACAGACAACAGGGAGGATGCGAATTAGACGTGCGTGAGTGTTCAACACATGCGTGGAGAGGAGAATGCATTCGCGGGAGAGATGGCAGTGGTTTATTTTGCCATTGTGAAGTCAACAGTGGTGGAGTGTGCGTGTGGGTGAGGACTGACAGTCCTGCCACCCCACTCCCAAAGTCCATTAACTGCCTCAACCACCAGCAGCCATTTTTAATGAAAGTGGTTGGAATAAAACAAGGAAAGATGGCACATGGGTTTTTCTCTCATTGGCCAAGGTTTAACAATTTCCCCACCCTTATCCTTGTGAAAATCATGCCCCTTTCTCATTTTAGTTGCCGCGATTGTAGCTGGTCGGGTTCATTTAATTAATTATAGATGCATATTTACATGGTGACAAACATAATATATGCTGCATGCCCCGATATACCATCGGTGACAAATTTGAATCCAAAACATAGCATAACCGATCAATGGTGGGGCCTTGGCCTTTAGCTCCACACCGTGATCATTTACAATATATACATCATGTACATTTAATGCAACGGGGTCAAAACCGAGGTGTTACACTTGTTGTGATTGTTTCTTTCCCCTGCCTCTGAAATAATTTCTTCCATGTCCTCTCTTGCTGCTTTCTTCTTTAGAAAAATCATTTGATTGATCTTTCCCTTTTTGGGCAAGGTACAAGGTCTCTCTAGTGCATTGAACTGTTTTCTTTCTAAAGGCTTTCTCTTTTTATGCAATCTTCTCCACCAAGGTGTCAAAAGTGTGTTCTTTCAAGTTACCATTAGCTTGAAGTGATTCAAGATAACGTGAATACGAAGGGTAGAGAAACTTTACAAAGACAATGAGAGCAAGGTCTATCTTCACACAAGTAGCATTAATGTCATGCATGATTTATCTAATATCATATTCTACAGTCATGGGATCATTGTCCTTCACCTCTAGGTTGAAGAGCCTCAATAGTGATTGAATTGGCTCCAACTATGAATGTGAGTCATACAAGCCCTTACTTTTTGAAATCATCTTAAAAAGTTTTTACAAGATATTCCAACTCATCTCTTCATTTACTGTAGCAGCAATCAATGCATATGCCTTTTTGTTGTTTCTCTTCCATATGGAAAGCTCTTTGTCTACGTCAACTATTTGTCTTTCACAAATGTCGTCCCATAAGTCATTTGAAGATGAGAGTATGCTTGATCTTCCTTCACCAATTTGGGTATTTGTTTTTGCCACGGAGCACAACTCCAACAATACAAACTAGGGAATGCATTTTCAAGTACAAGATTACTTGAAAATAAAATACACACTCTTCAATGTATTGTTATCTTCAAGGATATTGCAGTGCACTACAACAAAAGCTTACAATTACAACACAATCTCTGCAAATGTTTTACAATATTGGTCTCTGCAAGCTAATGAACAGTTTAATCTTTGTGTACAAGGTCTATAATCCAAGGCTTACAATATGGTCTCTATAATACAACAAGGATCATTAGAGGTTTGTATTGTCAATTTTAGATGAAAAATAACTAGTAGTCTCACACATATGATGTTATGAAATCGGCTTGTAAATACGACCAAATAGAGGAATCAACCGAGGAGACACCAAAATCAAATAAAGATAAGGAAACACCATTCCATACATCAACAATCAAAACTTCTTGAAGTTGATGATATCCATGGTGCACTACCGAGCATTGTAGTATCTCAAGAGGATGGGAACCCCAAAAATAATGAGTAAATGAGTAAAATAATTTATAGAAGTCTATAACACTAGATGGAAATGGCCTTCACCATGAGATGGTAATGACCTTCATGATTTGAACATCTATACGATACCACTGTATAGAAATGACACTTGATCTAAAATGACTTTCATGATACCTTTGTATGGTCTCATGAGTAAAATAGATGAGATGGCATAGTGTTCACGCGACCTCTCACAGCCCATCAACAAACCATATTTTTATCTCTTGCTTTGCATAACCAGCTCTAATAGAAATTACTGTGAGTCGATTGCTAGAATGAAACACGCAGATTGATGCAGAAGACCTTCACTTGGTCGAGTCTCGCATAAGGAGGAAGGTCACGGGAGATAAGAGAGGAGTGCATGCAGGTCGAGGAGATAAAATTTTCCCTAGTCGTGGGAAAATACATAGAGAACATATACAAATATTAGTGTTAGGGTTCGGGGCTAGGAGACAACGTTCATGAGGGAGCAGGGCCAGATAGAGGAAAATGTGCCACGCTGAGGTTCACAAGTTATGGAAAAGATGAATCACTTAGAAGGAAGTCCTGAACTTGCATGTTTGCGGGGTAGAGGAGTAAGTATGCCATACTTCAAGCACTCATAGAATTATGACAAAGACTAGGCTTTGATACCACTGTCAAGTATGGAATGATTCCAACCTGAATAAATGGTATTGAATGAGAATCATTGAATTATATAAGGTGAGGTGACTTCTGGTTTCAGATTTTAAAGTTAAGATTTTTTATATTCTTTATAACTAGAAATTTATAATATTTACACTTTCACCATAGGATTAGATTTCCAACACATTCATTAATAGCGTTTTAGTTTCACTATATTGTTCTCTTTGTAATGTGCACTCTTTGTTGTTTTTCATGCATGTCTTTGATGAGGTCAAGTTATGGGGAGTTGGGCCTCAAACTAACCAAGTCTAGTGAAGACTTCGCTTGCCGACACAAGAAACCTCTAATGATGGATTAAAAGAAAGATGAAAGAGTGGGAGATCTTATCAAGATGTTGTTTAGGGAAGCCCTTAAGTGACATATAAACAAGATGATAGAAAATTTCTCCCAAATCCTTCGATGAGCCGTAATGTTTGGAGGCAACTTCAACAAGTAGTCACTTTAGAGTTACAATACCTTTGAAGGTACAAGTTAACTTTGACATTCCTTTGTTTGAGGAAAATTTAGATGCAAATGATTTGGACAAATTATTAACTCTCAGATTAGAGGAAATTTCAACTCAAAATGTGCCTTTTAACCATAATTCAAATTCCCTGTCATCATGTGTTAGCCAATGATATTGATTTAAATTTGAAATACCATATAGGTATTAAACAATTTTTTAATATAAATTTGGGGATAGGTATCATAAAAAAAACTATTGTTTTTGTTCGTATTTTCGACATATCTCCCTGTGTTTTTACTCAAATTTCGATCAGGAGAGCTCCTTGGATGCGAAATTAAATTCTGCATCCAATGAGTACCCACTCGACATACTTTTGACGGACCCCGCAACCCAAAAAATTACAGGGAGATATGTCGAAAATACTAACAAAAAAGTAGTTTTTTTCTTTCCTTACTCCAAAATTAATAAATATTATTTTATTATTTTAACTATTATTTTATTATTTCTCTTAGGAGGCCCATTTTGAGTTGAAATTTCCTGTAATAATAGAGTGTTATCGCTCCATTCAAAATTTTCCAACTGTGAGAAGGCCACCATCATGCTCCTTAAGTCCATTCCCCATGCCGATTTTTGGTGGGACACTTACTATGTGCAACATGTTGAAGATGAATCTAAAATTTTTGGGACATAACCTACTTCGGTGTCTCTTATTGATGCCTTCAAGGAGGAATTCTACCATGTTGGAAAATACAATGAGTAGTACAACAGATGGACAATTTTGCATCAAGAGAAAGACTAGGTTGTGATAATCAAGTACACCAATACCTTCCAAAATTTGAGTTCAAAGCTAGGTATCCAGGGTTTGGAGTAACACTTGGTTCTAAAATACTATTATGGCCCACATAGGTACAATAAAACAAAAAATCAATCTTTGACCATCTCTTCATTGGGAGTACCATATGGGTATGCTATTAAGATTAAGCAAAATTTGGATCTGAAAATTAGCCACAACAAAAGAATGGTAAAGGTGGACCTAATAGGAATAAAAAGGATAGAGCTACAAGGATAACCAACCTCGACACAACCAGTCCAAGCTACATGTAAATAAGAGTAACATGAAGTTGAAGGACATTGGGAAGTGATGTGAGATCCACAAAATACCTTGGCACAACTCTAGCAAATACCATTCCAAACAATTGTTGTTGGATCAAACACTACCAAATCCTGATACTCTAATTATGGATCAAACTGTAATTTTTAGTCATATAAGGGAAAATGGATCATTGATAGGAAATCTAGCATTACCAACAGTACCACAAATGTCCAACCAAAGGAAACATAGGATACCAAGGAAGGTGAGTTCTAGGCTTCCCCTCGCATATGTGGGGGAAGGGGATTATGCTGAATTTTGTCATTGAAAACGACATCTAAAAGAGACTGATCTTAACATATGTCATTAAGGAGTTGACATTTCCACTGATGCTAACCCCAAGCATACATCATTGATTGGTTGAGCTAGGGATGAGATATCCATTCCAATCAACAATGTCCCTAGCACTATGCCATCAATCCCTTCAAAGATAAGGTACTATGTGTTGTTGTTTTGCTTCATGTTTGTGATGTTATTTTAGACAACCATATATGTGGAAGTGTCATGCAATTCAAAATTCTAGGTCTCATACTGTCATTGTTACTTTGAAAGGTAATATCTAATGGGTACTAGATATATGGCCAACTACATTTTCTCTTTAAACACAACTATGTAGTGCAAGAAGGTAATCTCTTGTAATGAGATATTGTCCTCTTCATGGTTCAAGAAAAAGGTGAATGAAAGGTCACTATATCGACTGTAGGGGTATTGATACTTTTACATTGTTAAGTAAATAATGCAATTAATTTGACATCATGCTCCCCTCTACCTCACAACCTAGTGTATAAATTTTCTCTTTTGGAGAATCAATATATCAAATGCTATATTTAAGAGAAAATAGAAAAGGTCGTGACATTCGACAAAGATCCTCACCTTGAAGAGATCTATTGTGTTGGTTCAACGAAGGATGGAACATGGTGATTATGTATTGATTACATATCCCTGAGCAAATCATAGTCAATAACCGGTATTCAATCCTACTAATAGATGATGTTCTTGATTATCTCAAGGGTGCCAAGTTTTTCATTAATATTGACAAGATACCATGAGGTGCCAATTGAGCAAGCTTATGTGTGAAAGAAAACCTTCAAGTCTAATCAGGTCTCTTTGAGTGGATGATCATGCCTTTCATCTTGAATAATTCCCCAACATCGTTCTTGAGGATAATGGATGATATCTTGTGGCCATTCATTGATTTCTTTTTGGTTGTATATCTAAACGATATTCCTCATCTTTAGTAGAACTAAGAGGAGCATCTGCAACACATTATATAAGTGTTGAGAACCCTATGCAACATAAGCTATATGCCAATCTAGATAAGTTCTCATTCAACATGTAGAGAATTCAACATTTCAGATACATCACAGATGAAAATGGTGTGCATATGGATCAATAAAGATATAATTCATGATTGATTGATTGGCCTTGAAGACACTGCCAGAGCTTTGTGTCTTCTTGGACCTTGCCAACTTCTACTTTAAGAGTTCATTTTCTCTAATGTTGTTTGGACCATGAGAGAAGTGACTATGGGTGGAGCCAAAGCTAAATTTGATCGGGCCAAGGCAAAACAATTTTTTTTTTAGGATCTACAATTTTGCCTCTAATCAATAGTGGTCTTGATTCTGCCTGCTGCAACATTCATCTGAGGTTGAGACAAATTCTTTAGATTATGTTGTCAATGCAATTCTCACTCGCTTTGTACATTTGATGACCCATCATAACGAGTCACTCTCTGACATGGTTCGTAAGTACACCACTTATGGAAGGAGATATACTCCATAATGCAAGCTTGTCTGTAGATGAAGCCTTATATTATTGGAAAGTAAATAATCAATCACACAAACCACAAGACCTTACTATTCATTCAAATAAAAGAAAAGTTGTAGAATGACTACCATCAAATATGTTCCATGTACCTTCACATTAGAGGAAATTATTTGGGGCTAAAATGGGCCAAATTAAACAAATTTGTGCTTGTTGAGTTGGAAATTCAATAACCCATAGAATTTCAAAGAACTAATTCAATAATAATCATTGATATGGTCATATAAAAATCAAGGATGCTTATATGCCATGTTTCTATTTGACAACATTTAACCATATATACACCTCACCTTAATTAAGATCGTGGGGAAATCGTCTCGATATAATATATCTTTCAAGTACTAAATATAGAATATTTTATATTATTAATACTTTCATAGCTTCCATTATTATCTATAATATTTATTATCATTTATTTACCATACTTTCATTATTATTATATATTAACAATAATGTTTACTTTCATTATATATTATATTATTGTTATTATTATTATTAAAATATTATATATTTACCATATTGTTAGTATAAAAATAATAAATCGAAAATTCAATATCATCTTAAATAAGTAAGAAAGAAGAATATGTTAGCATTTATGCTATAACATTTGATAGTATTACAGAAAATGTTCTTTGCCCCCCTCTGCTTTGATGTGTTGAGACTCATGCAGGATGTTGCTGTAACTAACTTCTCTTCGATCATATTATATGTTTGTAACCCATTTTTTTGGGATGACACCTTAGATGCCCTTTAATTCATTATGAATATCAAAGATAGGCTTTTTCTACCAAAAAACATTTGATCGGATTTGAACATTCTTTATACAAGTAGGAAGGTCATGAAAATATATACCACTTTTATGTTATACATTTTTCAGATTCAATACTAATTTTGCAACGTGTGCATTTTATATTGTTGAGATCTTTGACATGTGTTTATAACTTTTGATCTTGACCTTCATTTTGAATGTTCCTTATACGTTGTAAAGGTTTCGTGGAGTTATACAACTTGTATGTTATAATATTTTTTATTTCCTTATCGTTTGTTTTAGATTTGCAAAAGAAAAATATGAGAATGTTTTGGCAAATAAGATACATAGATAAGAGGGTCAAATTCCAGTCAAAGGTGGGTTATATTATGGTTATATATTATATTATATTGATATATTATTATTATTATTATTATATTACATATTATATTATAGTTAGAAGTGTCATAAATATATTATTATATATTAATAGTACATTATTTATTTATTGTATGATATTTATTATTATTTATTTTATGTGTATTGGAATTAAAATTTATCATTATTATTCTTAATTTGTATCTTACAAATTTAGAATAACATAGTTTACATGGAAATGTGATAGTGACATATATGGCGTGATGTAGCATATTTGGATTATTATTTTTAATTTCCTCAGGAGACCCAACTTTGGACCAATTTTTTTTTAATGACAATTTCACTTGAACATCAAATAGAAGAAGGGTAGTGCAAACCATGTTGTGGGATGCCTTAGTGGACCTATGATTTTCGTACTAACCACCATGCTTAATTCTTAGACACAAGATTTCCAGGTGGACCTAGTTATATGACAATGATCCTAACTTTGTTGCTATATTAAAAACATTGGGCGTAGGTAAACAAGTTTTATACATTCACCTCTAAAATGAAATTGTCTACCATGTCATCCATCTATGTGTTCCGTCAAGTGAACATGAGAATCTAAAGTGGGATGTGCAAGAAAATTATCACTGTGAAAGCCACAACTAATCTCTTCTTTAAGTACTTTTGGGTTAAATTTTGGTTTTCCACAAACAATTGTTTAGGACATGGACAATATGTTCCTTAATACTTTTTGTTCCAGCTTGTGGTCAATGATGGAAACCAGGTTGATCAAATTGATTGTGTTCCATGATTATATCAATGGATAGACAAAGGTCATCAAAATTATGATTGTGCATATCCTCATAATGTACAACCCCAAACATATGCATACATGGGATGGAAACCTTCCTTATGTTTAGAGTAGCTACAACATGGCCTGTAATGAACCAAATTATTCATATATGAAATATCGAAACTAAATACGTGACAACATTGAAAAATATACATAGGATAAATATAATGTATTGAATATTTAATATGATTGATTGATATATTGAGAAGACGATAAGATTACAATGAGCCTCATGATGGTATACTTATATGCACTATTATTGTTATAACATTGTCCCCCTCTTAAGGAATGCTTTTTCCTAAAAGCATAGTAAATAGGATTCTCTATAGCTAAGCATGCTTCAGTGGTGATATCATGTTTGTCTTGTTTAGGGGTTTGGCTTTTTTCTTGCTTTCAATCATATTGTTTGTATTTATTATTGTTTGGGATAGGAATCCATCCTGATTCTCGCCTGATATCCATTAATAAAATGGTGATGTTTGTTAGGATTATTAATCCTCCCTTGTCCAATTTGGTCATATGTCTAAATCAGGAGTCATGTCTGAATCGGGAGTCCTTCCAGTCTATTTTTAGTCACTAGCACCATTGGGTCCACTTGGCCTAATTGGGGCATATGTTCCAGTTACTAAAGTGTGGGGAACACTAATTGAGGCCTACTGCCACTGATTGCACTTGCATGCATTAGTTTAAGAGCCTCCTAGATCAATCCCTACAAATTAGGAGCCATCAGGAGTGCCGATAATAACCAAGGTCAGTTGACTTGAGTTGGTGACTAGTCAAGATCAGTTAGGAGTCAGTTACATTCATTTCTAGTCCTATACATTCAATTAGTGCTAGGTTTGCATGGCTGCATGCAAGAGAGGCGCATTTATCACCTACCTCAGTTAGTTAGGCTTAGTCAACACTGAATTAGACACTTGAGTTGTGATTTAGAACTCCGATGAACTCCGATGATGATTTAGAAAAGGTCAGTTAACCATCCAGTCCTTCGATAATGATTTAGACAAGGTCAGTTAACCATTCAGTCAAGTAGAGTCTAATCAATTCGAATTTCCTCACATGGATTCGAATTGCTTATGGCTATTTAGCCATTGTACTTCATTGTAATTATTATCTAAGTTACTTTTGATTAATGAAAGCATTCACAGTTGCAAGCCATTTTTGCACTGTTTCATTCTTCAATTACCGAGTAAATTGTGTGATCTATTTTGTGAGTTGTGTGTTGATCCATAGATCTGTGTGCTCAATTTAATATGCTATCAGAGCCTCGGTAGGACAAGGCACTTCTCGTACTATAGATCCATACTTGGATCATTTTTTTGGAGCAAAATTGTTCCTTCCAGTACTGCACTAGAAGTGGAGAATTTCACACTTAATATCCCAAGTTAAGGAATTGTTGATCAAGCTTGCTTGATCAACTATGCTAGGTGTGAAGGAATTTTGAAAAGTGCAGACTGTGAACCTTATTTTTTCTGTTTGATTGTGTGATGAACCTTATTTTTTCTGTTTGATTGTGTGATTTACAGGTTTATCAGTCCTCTTCACTGCATTTGCTACAAGCAGCTTAGTCTCTTTCACAGCATTCGCTACAGTAGCTCAGTCTTCTCCACTGCATTCTAGATGGCCCCTCCAATGGAGCTCCTCACTCCTTTCAACTATCATCATTGGAAGGAGGACATGGAGATGCAACTACGATCCAAAAGACTCTTCAGATTCACAATGGAGGAAGAGCAAGAGCCAATTCATTATGTTGACAAAGAAAAGTATTGGAATAGGCTTGATGAAGCCTACAGATGCTTGTGTCTCTCAATCTCTTGAGATATTCTCTTCCACATCAATGTATTGAAGACTCCCATAGAGGTTTGGGATAAGATTGCCTCCCTACTTGACAAGAAGGATGATATGAGGGTCTATCAATTGGAGAATGAGCTGATTTCTCTTCATCCAGCCAATTTTGAAACACTCAATGACTTCTTCACAAAAATTCAAGAATCTAGTGTTTCAATTGAAGCTGTGCAAGGTTGAGAAGGAGGATGATAAACTCATCCTTACCATTATCTCCAAGCTTGGTGTAGACTATTCATTATTTGTATCGACATTTCATTCTATGAAGCTCTCTACTCCAAACTGGAAGATGCCTACTATTAACTCTTTCATTGAATATCTCACTCAGGAGCATGACAAGTTGATCCAAATGGGGATCATTTGATCTTCTAGAGATCAAGCATTTGTTGTAGGAGGACCTAAGGTAGTGAATGATAAAGGGAAGCAAAAGGATTAGTCTCCTGTAGAGAAAGAGTGGTTAAAAGATCCCTCAGGTTTGAAAAGAAGTAAGAAGAATGGCAAAGGAAAGACACTATGTTCTTACTGTGGAAGGGGCTTTCATCCAGAAAGCACCTGTATGAGAAGAACCATTGATGAGATGTCACTTCTTCTGAAGAAGCATAACATTACTGTACCTGCTAGTGCAAGGAAGACTGACCACAAGGAAGAAACTGAAGAACATGAAGAGACATGCCATGCACTGAAGCCTAGCTACTCCACATCATAGGCCTTCCTCATTGATTCTGGAGCTTCAAATCATATGGTTGCATCCAGAAAATCATTCTCTTCCTTGAAGTATTTTGATGGTCTTAGTATTCAGATGAGAAATAGCAGTAAAGTTCAAGCCAAAGGGAAGGGATCTATCAAGCTTGAACATGGAAAGTTCAAATATGTGCTTTATGTTCCCTCCCTAGCTACAAACTTGTTATCTGTATACTAGATGATTCATACTGGCTCTCCAAAGCAAGTCATATTTGGTCTTGACTCAGTGGATATCACAGATACCTCTACTAGGAACATCATAGCGAAGGGTGTTGCAAATCATGCCTCCAAGGCATATGAGTTCTCACACTTCATGCCATTTTCAGAACCAGTGCACTCTCAGCAGTCACTTGCAAGGGAAGGTAAAAACATTTCATCTACATATTTTGCAGTTTCCACTAGTTATGTATATCTAGCTGTATCCATTTATGAGATTGAGATTCAGGGCGATTCAGATCTAGATCCAGTCCCTCCTTCCAAATTGGAAGCAAGGAAGATGAATGGGAATCCATCTGACATTCAGAAGGGAAAGACCCTTGCGCTATGTCATGCAATCTTAGCTCATTCAGAGAGATGCAATAGACTCCCTGTAAGATGCTACATGGAAAGGGCTCAATCTCACTACATTCAAAAGAATAGAGCTGATCATACACCTCTTCATACAACAAGAGACAAAGGTTACATTCCTCCTTCCTTCCATAATCATTTTGGGAGAATATGGAGAAGTCTACATGCCTAGCCCCAAGATACCTGTGCACAGAACATCAGGCAAGTTGCTTCGCTACATAACAGAGATTGCAACAACACATTTTCAAGTTTTTCAAACTTGAATCCTGATTCTATCTGCTTAGTTAGAGGGGGGGGATTTTTTCCCATGTGGTTTTTTCCCCGACTCCTTGTATTGAGCAATTACTTTACTTTACTTGATGTAATGGGTGACCTATGGTCTTAGTTACTAGGGCCCACAAATTTTCCAAGTTAGCATTCAGGGGGGGTGTTAGGATTATTAATCCTCCCTTGTCCAATTTGGTCAAATGTCTAAATAAGGTGTCATGTCTAAATCGGGAGTCGTTCTAGTCTATTTTTAGTCACTAGCACCATTGGGTCCACTTGGCCTAATTGGGGCACATGTTCCAGCTACTAAAGTGCGGGGAACACTAATTGAGGCCTACTGCCACTGATTGCACTTGCATGCATCAGTTTAGGATCCTCCTAGATCAATCCCTACAAATTAGGAGCCACTGGGAGTGCCGATACCAACCAAGGTCAGTTGAGTTGAGTTGGTGACTAGTCAAGCTCAGTTAGGAGTCAGTTACATTCAGTTCTAGTCCTCTACATTCAGTTAGCACTAGTTTTGAATGGTTGCATGTAGGAGAGGCGCATTTCTCACCTACCTTAGTCAGTTAGGCTTAGTTAACACTGAATTAGACACTTGAGTTGTGAATTAGAACTCTGATGAACTCTGATAATGATTTATACAAGATCGGTTAACCATCCAGTCCTTCGATAATGATTTAGACAAGGTGAGTTAACCATTCAGTCAAGTAGAGTCTAATTAATTTGAATTTCCTCACATTGATTCAAATTGCTTGTGGCTATTTAGCCATTGTACTTCATTGTAATTATTATCTAATTACTTTTGATTAATGAAAGCATTCACAGTTGTAAGCCATTTTTGCACTGTTTCATTCTTCAATTACTGAGTAAATTGTGTGATCTATTTTGTGAGTTGTGTGTTGATCCATAGATCTATGTGCTCAATTTAATAATGTTTGAGTTTAAAGTGAAATACAAAATGCAATTTGAATCTATAACCCTAATATGAAAAATTCAATTATCATATCTTATATTAGATAGGACCATGAACCTATTTATAGAAAAGGCAAGACAACAATCACAACCATATCCATATTTGTATTCACATAAATCTATAAAAGGAATGGACATATCTACAAACTTAGTAGTATAAATACAACTTGAGCATAGTTCATCCTTGTATTTAATGTAAGCAATCTTACATCAACAGACTCAAAAAATGGAAGTAAATAACCACAACACATAATATCCTATATGAGTCAATTCATAACCACATAGATATTCTAAAAGAATAAGTAAGAAGTGATTCAAATATTATAATCATAGAACTTGAAATATTCTGCAAATGGACTTGAAGGATTCTTCTCATTAAATCCCACAAAATCAGTTTTACCAATTTCAATTTGCAAAAGTCCTAAAATTCTCTTTATATTTTATTTGGGTATTGTTCTATACAATCTCAAAAGTAACTTTTATGGCACTTGGGTATCTATATGAGCAATTCCAACTGTTCAACTTCTATTTGTCTTATTTACAAAATAAATATATATAGACTATGCGTCACCTTGAGGTTTACTATTTAAATAAGACATCCAAACAGCATGTTGGTCGAAAATATTTATCACACATCTAAATATTAATTTCTCCAAAGAAAATTCATAATTGTTTGAGTCCTTGGACATTGTACTCATTCCTATTCTTGATGTGGTGATATATAAGTTGATAAGAGTAGCATCTTTAGAGGGAGTGGTAATGAAGTAATGAAGTGTATCTCTGTTGACTTTGGAGCAAATTCCAATAGAGTTCCATTTGTTGTGACAACTATATATTGCTTTCTATGTTTCTTGATGTAGGCATTTTTAGACATTTATTGAACTAGTTATATCCTTTTCCAATGGAATGCTTACCATATGGAAATTGTGAAGTGATGCGGTGTTGCATTCGATCTTTGTCACTCATTATTGGAAAGTATGATGGTGCATGTCTCTTCTAGTTTCTATTTCCTTTGTTCTTCCATTCCCGATTAAAATCCACGAAGAACTAGCATCTTGCTTTGCACCTACCTCAAAAGAGTTAGAAATTGTGTGGCATAAATCCAAAATTCCTGCAAGGTAGCATACATCTCTTTTTGAATAATATTCAATTCACTGTATATTTCAAATGCATATTGTTGGTGTTTCCTCCCCTTCAACCCAGGTTCGTACCTTTCATCGCGCGTAAAAAATACCAAGATATTAGCTCGACAGAGAAAGGCTCAATTGGCAACACCTGCAACGCAGATGCAGTCTCATTCGAGATATATCTTATGGGTAACTACCAGAACCAGGTTTTCGCAGTTGGGTGGGGGTTTCTTCTCCTTTGGCACCTTACCAACTTAATCGACCAAAGCTGGTGGGTGTATTACCTAACCTTACTGTGTGCAGATAAGACACTAATTAACTTATCCATCATAGAGATTATAATAACAATATAAGATTTAACATATAGGTTATCTATCAACAGTGTGACTATTGTATAAGAGAACTCATTCTTAAGCAAATCACAATACACATTCTTGCAACTCAAGTACATTCATCACATACATTCATATACATTCATGCAACATAAAAAAGTCATCATCTACTCAATGACACAGTATTTAACATGGAGCTCTTCATTTGGCATGAGAAATATATGGCACCTTTGGTCTGCGCACTAAGCTGCAGACTGTGTCCTAGATCTTGTTATTTAATCTATACAAAATTCTCTCTCCTCTCATGCTCTCTGGTCTTCTGTTGCTCAACCTTCTCCTACTTGACTCTACTATTGATCTGCACAAAACCTGGATCAACTACTCTTCTCTAAACTTCTGTGTTGCAAATTACTCAACTCTTCTTACATACACAAAACAATTAACTGAATCTATAAACAACAACCAGAAGCAATTCAACGTAACTGAGAAAGTAAGTCGAAGTAGTTAATTAATCCGCATACATCTTGGGTTACTCCTTCTTATAGACTCTTACATGTCATTATCAACCGACTTCATTCAGTTAGACAACATGCTGCCATTCCTATTCTAGTGACACTTGTTAGTAGGCACTAACAACCCAAATGACAAATATGCTTTTATTTCTTACAGCATGTGTGACTCCTGTCGACTCTATCTAACCTTGTACCCATGATCTTCTTTGAAATGTCATTTTTATTCGTTGCTCTACTACATGCCTTCTCTAGCATGGTTCCTTCTGTCATGGCTAATATCGTCGCATATTTTCCTTCTGCACTTCTCTTTTGTCGTGGATTCTCTTATGTCGCTAACTCTTCCTTCACGAACTCTTCTTCTGTCACAGCTTCCTCTGCGACTACTTATTGCCTTGGCTCTTTCTTCCTTATCTTCTTATGTTCTTCCTTCTCTACTTCTGTTGCAGGTCCTTTTCCTTCCTGCAACCAGACTCTTTACCTTCTTGGGAAGAATTCTAATTGAATTCTACCTATCTTTCCCTAGGGCCAACATGCCCTCAACACTCACATGTTGTCTCGAGCCACACAATGTTATTCATCAACTTCTGCATTTGTGATGAGTTTATCTTAAAAATATTGGAAGATTATCACTATTTCCTCTATCTCATGTCGCACATCCTCTTCTGTTTTCTTCAATTTTTCCACAAGGTTGGTACTAATGTGTTCTGAAGTTACACTTCATGTGGACTCTACTGCTTGTCGAACCTTTTGATGTATAGGTTGAATAATGCCCATAATCCTTTCTACTTCTTCTTGCAACCCTGCAATTTTGTCAGTCCTTTGTTGTTGTTGAGTGCGTAGCACTGTAACTTGTTGCTGTAGCTTCTTCATTTCTGTTGCCTTTGTCATTTTCTCTACTAAGGGAAACTTCTTCATCTCATTTATCATTTGGTTTACTTTCGTTTTAGCTGTGTGCAACTCCTCTGCGACTTTCTCTAGTTCCTCATCGTTGATCAACACAAACCGTGTATGAGAAACTTGGTCAAAAACTTTAGCACATAATGCCTTTGATTATGCTATCTTCCTTGTAGCCTCTATCGTTGATTTTCTTCTTTGTTCGAACACCTATGGGGGTGTACTTGGTTTTAGTTGTGCTTCTAGTTCTGTGACCTTTTTTCGAAGGTCTGTTTATATCTCACCAAGTCAAATGACCGTGGATTCTATAAAAATATCCTCTATTATTCATTCATCAACAAAATTTGTGCATGCAAGGGCTACAACATTGTCGAGCCTATGCCTATTTTTCTCCCAAGTTTTTTCTTTCTGCTCGATCTCCTGCATTGTTTTCTTGGTTTTACTGACACTTTTGTTTGCAACTTTTTCATACTTAATCAAGGCACCTTCTCTTACTTTCATCTCCATGACTGCAACATTCTGCATTGCATAGACTTCATGCAACCACATCTGCAAGAAATCCATTGTCACCTGGCCTATGATTTTGGACACTTCATTGAATTCTGGGGTTCCTAGGTCAAGTGCTTCACCCGACACTTATGTATTGATTGGCGGAACCGAAATTGGTATCTCACTTTTTCTCTCTTCTAAAGTTCAAAGTACATCCTCTGACTCAGTTATTTAGGGTGTATAATCTACTACAGTTCTGATTTCTTCAACAACTTTTCAGAGCACTTTCAGTAAATCAGTAATACTACCTATGAGATCCATCTGTCACTCATCTATTTTATTGAATCTTTCTTGTGCAACTTTTGTCAGTGCTTTGGTTAAAAGTGTAAAATATTCACCATAAGGATTACGGTATTTTTGGTTCTATCAGCCTTCCTTTTCTTATGTCTTGCCTTCGTATGCGTTGTCTCGGTCTGTTTTCTCTTCTCTCCTACGACTAGATCTGTCGGAGTTGTGCTTGAAACATTCTGGGTAGGTTTGGGATATTTTGTTTCTTCATGTTGGTCCCCTCCCCGATCTCCATCATTCTGCAGTGGTGGATTGTCTTATCCACGTCTTCATATACATCTAATTGGTCCTCTGGAATAGGAACATGCCATTCTTTCGGCCAATCTTGGTCGATGGCCTCAATTTCTTCTTCGGTTAACAAAAATTGCGTCTCCAACCATGGATATGCGGGTCTTATCGCGATTGTAACATAATATGATGTCGGTCAATCTAAAGTTTGATAATTTGGCAAAATCGTTGAACAGTTTCGTTAGTAAGTATTGCCTGCTTCTTTTCCTGATGTCACAAGGACTCTCCATGCATACAAAATTTCACATTGTTATCTCATTGTTTGTCCTTCTTATCCTTGTTGAACTAGATATTATGGTATCGAGCTCCTCTACAACGTACTAGCATATCTACCCCTTGGTAGTTTGGTGGTTCCACCCATGCGAAAAATGAAATCAAAATCAGTAGCCAGGAATAGTGGAATGCATTACCTTTTTCGTGCAAATCTACTACATCTGCTAGTAACTCATTCAATAGATAGTAGATACTATGACCAGTTGATTTGAACTCCCTCTACACAGAGTTCATCTAGTGCAACCGCACCCATAGTACATCGGTTCGATCACATCTTGCGTAAAACATTTCTAGCTAATATCTTCACAGCGAACCGAATAGTATGATCATTGGTCGAGGCAATTAGGAAACCTTTTTTATCTCTATTCAAGTCATACTTATCCTTCATCCTGGATGTCATTACAATGTCCTGGCATTTCCTTAAATACGACGCTGGATCTATACCTGCTAATGGCAAGCTTGTAATTATTGCGATGAGTTCGACATCCATAGAGATTTGTTGGTCAAGCCAAATGTAGCCTCCATGAAACAACACCAATAATGGTTTTACACAACCATTTATTTATGGGCTTTGACCGAAGTGTGTCATATACAACAATCACAATAACCCTTATTGGTCCATCCCTCTTGCCCAACCCATTGGAACAAATCACTACGATGAATCTAGTGTATCATGTAGAGTAAGCATGTAGTTATTTTTGTCTAAATATTCTTTCTTCCTCGTGTCATGATCATTGAAGGACAAATTTTGCAGGTTCGACAGAATATCTTGCAAGACCTTAACTCCTTTCGGCACCATGGGTGCTACTAGTGGGTACCATGACTTCTTTGGGACTCTAATATTTGATGCATCAAAGCGTCTTGGTGGGATGTATGGTGGAAATATATTCCTAGTTCCCGAGTCTCCAATGTGGTTATGGTGTTACTTGTCCTTTATTCTTTCTCTTTCTCGTGTGCTTCCCCCATGAGACTCAAGATGGACTTGGTAGGTCTGAATGTGCTTTTCCTAAAGGCCTAACTAGAGTTTGCTTAGTGTTAGCACTCAAAATTTCACCCTATATTGTGGAGGGTAAATCCCAATGTAACAACAGAACCATTTTAATAAAGGAAGTTGGCCTCTTCCTTTCTATAGAGAGATCTCTCACGAAATTTTATCAAGGTCAAATACGCAAACAAAATAAAATTTATATGTGTTTGTGGTTGAAACAAAGAAAGCATCCATTGGTTATGGAGTCACGAAGATTTTATGAATCATAGATTCGACTACAGTCAAATTGTTGTTGGTCTGGTGATAAAACAGAAAGAATGATAGTCCACTAACATAGAGCACCGAAAAGATGAATTCTGCATTAACTTGGTTGAAATAATTGGTGGATATCGAAAACAATAGCCATAGCATAAACATGTATGAATTATGAACTATTACACACTCATTCCAGATAAAAACAAAACATAATGGAAAGTTTAACAGGAAGACATGCACATAAAGAAATGAAGTTATAGACTATAACTATGACATACATAGGAATCTTTGTAGCAACAGGCCAGCATTTGGCTCTGTAAATTTATTATTAAGGGCATATCTCAAAATACATAACCCAGAACCTCACGGGTTCCAACCCTATCTTCCTCTATTAAGGGTATTTTTATAGTATCATAGGCTCCTAAAACCAACCTCGAAACACAAATTCAGTTACATGTATGAATCAAAATCCTAACAAATTCCAGGATTTGGAAGATTCGTCATGATCATAAACAAAACAGGAAAGCATGCTGGGATGTGCATGATGGATTAATTAGGGAAATTTTACAGCAGGGACTCAGGTTCACTTGGTGAAAATGATAGGTTCAAAGCACCTCCAACGACCTGCAACAACTTCAATATTCCTTGCACCTTCAACCATCGAAACAATCTCTAGTTGTAGATCTTGCTCTTCCACAAATCTTAACCATTTAATGGTGTGGCTCTTACCTAATTTTGCAATCCACCTATTTGCTAAAATCTTGGCTTGTTCAGGGAACGAAATCAATTTTGGACCGTAGATCAAAACTCCACCAAGATCTCCTCTATTCAAAGGTGCGGGGTCTACAAGATTTCGCGGCCCATCACCTTGATAAACTATTTGCTTGTTTTGGTTGTGAAATGGATATTCACCGTTGATTTGATTCAACCTTTAATTAACACCATTGAAATATGCACCATCACGCTCCATAAAGTGACTTTTGTACTCCCAATATGCGAGCATGATATCCAATTGGGAGAGAACACACCATTTAAGTATGTTTCTCATCATGTAGGAGCTCTTTGACTTTGAGTGTGCAAGTTCACCCAGTGAAATGCATATTCACTGTAGATCTAGTCCCCTCAAGATCTACACCGTTGGAATTTTTGGGTTCGATACTATTTCACTGATCTAAAAAGTAGATTTTTTCGTGCTTGTTGCACCAACAGAATGGGTATTGGTTGTGGATCTTGATCAGGCTCAAATCAGGGCCGTTAAAAGATGAGGGGCCTACCGAGTCTGCATATTGGGAAGTCTATTTAACTCGT
Organism: Pseudotsuga menziesii; assembly: GCA_001517045.1. Classification (NCBI taxonomy): domain Eukaryota; kingdom Viridiplantae; phylum Streptophyta; class Pinopsida; order Pinales; family Pinaceae; genus Pseudotsuga; species Pseudotsuga menziesii. The sequence continues at coordinate 381,768 of LPNX010488648.1, read as the reverse complement.
GCACATGTTCCTCTTTTTTGCACCATTGATCTCAAGAAGATATCTTCCCAACTGTTGATCTGAGGTAAAGATGCGGGCTGTGGAAAGAGGAAGGTGGGATTTCACCTTTTCATAACAAAAAATTCATATTCTAGCTTTCCTTCCTTCCTCTCCTTTCCAGACCATTGATCTCTGTGGGAATTTTCTTGATCATCGATCCCGTGGATCGTGGAATGTGGAAGTTCAACCCATTATACCTGTAAATATTGTGTTTCTTCTTTCCTCCCTTTGCGCCTTTCTGCATCGTTGATCTGTGCGGGATCTCTATGAACCATAGATCTTGCGGATCCTGGAAAGTGGGACTTCAACTTTTCACGACAAAACCATTTGGTATTTCCTCTTTTAGATGTCCTCCCTATCTCTCCTTTCCGAGCCGTTGATCTTGGGCATAAATGCTTTGGGCCTTCGATCCTGCGGATCGCGGAAGGCAAAATTTCTATACTTTATGACCAAAGTCTTAATTTTCCTCTTTTCGATCTCCGCCCTTTGTTCTCTTCCGAGCCGTTGATCTGTTTGAAGTTCTCCTTGACCATTGTATCTCAGACTACATAAATAAGAAATCGGTATTCTAACTTTCGAAGCCAAACTTCTTTCCTTTTCCACTTTTTCCTTTTTGCTGGACTGTTGATCTTGGGAGGAAACGTTCTGGGCCATCAGATCCTGGATTGCGGGGGGAGGAAGTAGGGTTTCATCACTTTTACACCTCAAACTTGGTTTTTTCACCTTCTTGCTCTCGATTTTTCCTTGGTGGAAATTATTTTTGTCCTTTGATCTCCTCCACTACGTGTCTAGGCCATCCATTCCTTGTCATCATTCAACTAAGAGTAGATTTCTTCATTCAAAACTATTTTGAAGGTAAAAAATCATAATTTCTTAAGTATTTTGGAATTTCGAATCTAGAAATATCCCTTTAAACATCTGCATACCCTCATCAACATTCTTTAAGGTCCTATGATATGAAAATTTACAAACCTTATTACTCCTTCTACTGAAAAAATCCATTATCAATTCTTTAGCCTGAAAATGGTGCTAACAACTGGCTCTAACTTGGGATGCTATCCTCCTTGCGAGGTAGCAAAGAACCCCGTAGACCGGGTTCTAAATCCATTGGGATGTTCCCAAGATTTATTGAAATCCCTAACATGCTCTGAATACAAAATTGAACTAATGCTGAAACAAAATAGAGAATTACTGAAAAGAAATGCTCTCCATGTCAAGCTTATTCACTCCTACCTACCCTCCTTACTGGACATCAATGCCCAGTCAAGTAATTTCTGACTTCCAGTGAATCCAATCAAGCAATTGATCCCATAAACCAACTTTATTCTCATGCTTGATAAAAAATAGGAAAGAAGAACTTAATGGAAAAAGGTTATGATAAAGGGGTTGATCTTTACTGTAGAGGCATAACCAACCATTACCACTGCAAAGCTTCTCCAAGTATTTTGCCACTAGATCATGACAACGTGTAAAAATTTATGTTAAGTGCTTGTCATGACAATGCTGCTCCAACTGCAACTTCACTTGCACACTGTAAAACTTCTCTTCAGAGGAATCTTGAAAAATGTGTTCATGGCAATCTGCAAATGAGACATCATCTATTTCATCTAAAATCTCAGAATTTAAATCCTGATTCCTTCCAAGTGTTCCAGAGGAAATATCATCGCGTTCTTCGATAGAATCAGGAAAATTAATTTTTGAATTTAAAAAACACAAAGAAGTATCCCATTTGGAGTCCTCCTCTTCTTGTTGGTGGTCCAATCCATTATTGCAAACAAATAACCTACCATCCTGATTGAAAAGTATTTCAATATATTCAACTACGGTATCATAAAAAACATGACAACTTTCTGATTCTTTTATCATTTGCTTGCCATAATCATACCGCTCAAAATGCAACTCATCTAGTACCATGCCAAAATGTTCTTCAAGAAAATATGGTGAAATGCACTCTTCTTGACATTCTGAATTTGAAGAACATGACAAGAAATCCCATTTAGGACCCTTGACTTCTTCTAGTTTAGTCAATCCTTCCTTATAAACTACTGGTTTTTTCACATGATGAGATTGATTGTATGATTGATCATCCTTCTTACATTCCACCTCTAAACAGTTCATGAAATTTTCCATTATCTCCAATTCTTGTTTTTGTTTAAAGATTTGAAGTATATATCTCAACAATTCAAATGAAGAATAACTCAAAGGAAATCTGTCACTTTCAGCACACTCACTATATTCTATGTTTTTATCCCTTTGACCTTGGACTGCAATGGAGTTTCCTTCATTAATAGGGTATGAAATTTCATACCTTTATTCTAACTCTGATTCAAGGTCTGATTCCTCTTTACTTAAAATTTTAGAACATGTGGAAGGATTATCAAACTACCATTTTCTAGAGTTAGAGTTCTCTATACAATCATCCACAAAAAACATTATAATTTTGAAGAAACTGTTGTTGCAAAAGGGTGTTTTCTGATTGGACATGGGTAGTCTCCTTGTGTGGAAAAATTTCAAGAGTTGAAAGATATGAGGAAGGATTTGATTTATAGTCCCAATTTATTTCTTGGTCACATAGAGAATGACAAGAATGTTGCAAAGAATCATCAGCTTCAGGAAAAGAGACATAATTGGTTCAGACAAAGCTTTGGTTTATGTCAACTTCGGTCAAGGAGGGCATTACCAACTGCTGGGAATTTTCTTGCATATCATGGCAACTAGTTTGTCTTTCTTTTTTATTTTTTGTATTCTATTGGCTACTAGAATATTGATTTTGATTGAACCTTCCTTTATTTATAGCAACATCTCTATTTCTCAATTTGATGCTTCTTTGGACATCATCTATAGCACACAAATATCCTCTTTGGTATTGTTCTGACTCTTCCTTGGTGAGGTATATTTCAGAATCCAAATCACGAAAATGGTGAATATGATCCTCAACAGATTTAGCCTCTCCTTCATATGAAACATAATTCTCAGGGAAAGTTGGCCTTACTTGATGATCATCTTGATTTCTAGGATTCATCATATCTCTCTGTCTTATTGGTGGAGGTGGGGGAGGATTGGGCCTTCTGAAGTTTGGGTTTCTTATCTGAGGTTCATTATGTTCTCTTTTCAATGGTTTATTTTCTATAGTCAACTTATACATCAATTTCTCCATTGTTTTCAACATCATTTCAAATTTTACATCATTAGAAGAGGCAACAACAGAAGCAGAAGGCACATTTTCTTCTCTATCTTTCCTTTTTTTTGTTTCTACTTTCTACTTTATCTTTCCACTTTCCATCATATTAGCTTCCACTTCCAAAGAATCTTGAATCATGGCAGGAATATTTGCTGATTTTGTCTCTCTCAGTAATAATGCAAAGTCACCATCAAAGGCATCAACACAATGGAGTTTTGCAGATCCTACAAAGGGTTTAATATCAACAAGAATAGAGTTATACACCTTCATAAATATACTTGAAAAATCATGAACAGATTCAAAACCTTATTTCTTAAGATTATGATATTGAGAAAGCACCTGCAAAGGAATTTTATTATCATCCCATCTTTCTAAGAATGAAGTTTTGAAATCCTCAAATGTGGCAATGGACCTAGCAGATAGATCTCTAAACCATTTATTTTCCTCTCCTAACAAACTTAGTACAGACAAACTCATCTTAATATCATCTTCATCAACCATCTCCAAGTCCACATAATAATCAAATCTATCAACATGTTGTCTTGCTGTGAAATTTCCATCCCCATCATAGAAGGGGATTTTCTGGTCATAATTTTGAGGAAGTTCATGCAATACACTAAGAAAGACCAATGAAGCAAACCTAGTAGCCATTTGTCTAGGTGGATTTGGAACAAGAGGAGGACCTTGAAAGGCTGGAGGGGTTTGAACATTTGGTGGGATATAAGGTTGCAAGTTTTGAACAACAAGGTTTCTTTCTTTAGTTTTCACAGAGTTTTGAAGGTTGTTCCAAAGAGAATCAAGAAAATATGATTCTAACCTATTGCGATTAATTTTTGTTTCCCTAAAATAAGATTCATATTTTGATTTTAACAAGGGCCTTCCAAAATTTGTCTCCCGTCCAAAATCGTGAATGCTATGAAATTCTTGAGAAGATGAAACACCAGACTGAGAAATATCTATTTGTTCTTTTCCCTTATTTCTAAGCAATCTTTCTGGATTGTCTACACTTAGTAATGTTTCAGTGTTAGGGTTACCTCGTGTATGTGACCTCCTGGGAGCCAGGATGCCTTCTGAAATCTTGCTATAAAACAATGTGGAGTTGCTAGGTGAAATATGTATGACCTTCTTGAAGTTTGACCAATGTTCACCATCGACAGTCAGATATAAAAAAAATTCGTTCATACCCAGGGAATATTTGAACCCTCCTCCCCGTATCAGTCCTTCTGTCTACCAATCTCCCTAATGGAGTCATCTCCCATAAGCTTTGAGTGGAGTATCCAGAGCATATACAACCTATATGTGTCTATGACCGACTTCTCAACCAGGTCATAGAACTAAGACAATGTCATTTTCCCAGGGCTGATTTGCACTTTCGGTCCTCGGAAACGACGCCATTTTGTTAGCACTCAGAATTGCACCCTAAGTTGTGGAGGGTAAATCCCAAGGTAACAACATGACCACTTTAATAAAGGAAGTTGGACTCTTCCTTTATAGAGAGGGATCTCTCACATATTTTTATTAGGGACAGATACACAAACAAAATAAAATTCATATGTGTTGGTGGTTGAAACAAAGCAAGCATACATTGGACTATGGAGTCACAAATATTTTATGAATTACAGAATAGTCTATAGGTGAAATTATACAAAGGAAAGATAGCATTTGATTACATTCAAATTGCTATTGGTCCGGTGATAAAGAAGAAAGAATGATAGTCCATTAACACAGAGCACCAAAAAGATGAATTCTGCATTAACTTGGTTGAAAGGATTTGGTGGATATCGGAAATAATATCCAGAGCATAAACATGTATGAATTCTTAACTACACACTCGCTCTAGATAAGAAAGAAAAAATAATGGCAAGTTTAACATGAAGACATGCACATAAATAAAGGAAATTATAGACTGTAACTACAACATACACAGGAAGTTTTGCAGCAACATGCCAGCATTCAGATATGTAAATTCGTTATTAAGGGTAGATGTCAAAATACATAACCTTGAACCTCACGGGTTCCAACCATGTATTCCTCTATTGAGGGTATTTTTATAGTATCATAGGATCCTAAGACCAACCTCAAAACATATCCAAATTCAGTTACATGTATGATCAATCTCCAGCTATAGATCTTGCTCTTCCACAAATCTCAACCGTTCAATGGTGTGGATCTTACCCGATTTCACAATCCACCTATTTGCTAAAATCTTGGATTGTTCCCATTGTGAAATCAATTTTTAACCATAGATTAAAAATCCGTTAAGATCTCCGCCGTTCAAAGGTCCGGGGTCTACCAGATTTTGCGGCCCATCACCTTGATAAAATCTTTTCTTGTTTTGGTTTTGAAATGCATATTCATCGTTGATATGATTCAACCTTTAATCAACCCTGTTGAAATATGCACCATCGCCCTCCATAAAGTGACTTTTGTACTCCCAATCTCTGAGCGTGATATCCAATAGGGAGAGGACATGTTGTTTAAGCACATTTCTCATCGCACAACCGCTCTCCGAATTTGAGTTTACAAGTTCACCCAACGAAATTCATATTCACTGTAGATCTATTCCCCTCAATATCTGAACCATTAGAATTTTTGGGTTCTACATGATTTCGTTGATCTTAAAAGTGGATTTACCCACGCTTGTTTCACCAACGGAATGGGTATTGGGTGTGGATCTTTATCAGGCTTTGATCTGGGCCATTGAAAGTTGAGGGGCCTACCGAGTCCACATATTGGGAAGTCTATTTAAATCGTGCACATGTTCCTCTTTTCCGCACCATCGATCTTGGAAAGAGACCTTCCCAACCGTTGATCTGAGGTAAATATGTGGGTTTCGGAAAGTGGAAGGAAGGACTTCACCTTTTCATAACCAAAAATTCATATTCCTACTTTCCTCCCTTCCTCTCCTTTCCGAACCGTTGATATGTGCGGGAGTTTTCCTGACTGTCGATCCTGCGGGCTGCAGAAGCCAGATGCTCAACCCTTTATACCTAGAAATATTATGTTTCCACTTTCCTCCCTTTGCGCCTTTCTACATCATTGATATGTACGGGATCTCTATGAACCGTAGATCTTGCGGATACTAGAAAGCGAGACTTCAAATTTTCATGACAAAACCATTTGGTATTTCCGCTTTTCGATCTCCGCCCTGCTGCGCCTCCTTTTCGAGCCGTTGATCTTGGGAGGAAACACTCTGGTCCATTGATCCTGTGAATTGGGAAAGAGGAAGTTCTATCTTTTCTGACTCGATTATTAAGTTTTCTTCTTTTTTATCTCCACCCTTTGTTCTCTTCTGAGTCATTGATCTATGCGGAAGTTCTCCCTGACTGTCGGATCTCAGACTACAGAAATAAGAAATCGGGATTCTAAATTTCAAAGACAAACTTCTTTCCTTTTCCACTTCCTCCTTCTGGCTGGACCGTTGATCTTGGGAAAAAATGTTCTGGGCCATTAAATCCCGGATTGTGGAGGGCATAAGTAGGGTTTTATCACTTTTACACCTCAAAATTTATTTTTTCGCCTTCCCGCTCCTGATTTTTCCTTGGTGTAAAATATTTTTGGACTTTGATGTCCTCCGCTGCGTATTCAGGACATCCATTCCTTGTGATCATTCAACTAAGAGCTGATTTCTTCATTTACAAGCATTTTCAAGGTCAAAAATCATAATTTATTAAGTATTTTAGAATTTAGAATCTAGAAATGTCCCTTTAAACATTTGTAAACCCTCATCAAAATTCTTTAAGGTCCTATGATATGAAAATTTACAAACCTTATTACTCCTTTTACTGGCCAAATCCCTTATCATTTGTTTAACCCAAAAATGGTGCTAACACTCAGCATCTTGAACAACCTCGTCCCATGGTAGGACATATCCAAAAGTGTCTTCCATGATAGGTGTGGGTGATGTAGTTACAATGTCATATTCGTGGCTGTACTAGTGGTGGAAATTTAAATGGCCATTCTTTGAACGATTCACTTTGGATCTTGTATTTGTAGACAATAATTTCTCTTCTCACATGCAAACATAATGAAATGAAACTTGGGTACGAAGGTTGATAATGTGTAACTGTTATCTCCAGTTGTTCTTCACATGTGAGGGAAATGAATAGAAAGGTATCTGTCCTTTCAGTCACATGGGATGATTGTCCAAATAATTAAGAAAATTTCTATGAATGTCTCCATTTACCTATTACATCAAGTAGTAGTTATTTCCATAAAGGAGGACATGACCAAAAAGTACCCCTCCAAAATCTATCGGATTTTTCAAATTAATGATGGCCAATTGTCACTTTTGTGATCCTAGTGTTACTTGTGATAGCATCACACTTCCTATGACCTATAGTCTTCCTTCGATGGAGTTCCTTTTGTGTGACAGACTAAGTGTATTCACCATCATTTTTCTTCTTGTGATAGAAAAAGAGTCCGTGACTCTTTTCTTCTTGCTGCAGCAGACTAGAAGTATACGACCAACAAATGTAGAAAAAGGTTAAGAACTTGTTCTCTTTTATTTTTCTTTTCTCTCTTTTCTTTCTCCTCTCCTCTCTCTCTCTCTCTCTCTCTCTCTCTCTCTCTCTTTATGTGACCAAGTCGTGGCTATCGTGATACGAATTTAGCCGAATTCCATTTACCAGTCCTTTGACAGGTGTTCCATCCAACTTTTGCAACTACACTGCGCATCCATTAGTGATATGAATTACAATGTACGGTCCAAGACAATGTGTCTTTAACTTACCACGATGCTTGAAGAATTTACTGTCATACATAAGAACAATTCCTCCAACCTGAAACTATTTGTTCTTAATGTGTTAATCATGCCATACCTTCTGTCTTTCTTTTTCAATATTGTGGTGATACCTTGGGGCCTGTGGAAAAATGTTCTTCTTCCAATTGCACAAGTTGTGACAATCTCTCCTTGAAAACATCAACATCTGTCATCTCTGTGACCATAGTGATTCTTAGACTTGGTACAATATACTCAACTAGCATCATAGCTTCCTGTCCATACACCAAGTGAAATGGAGTGTGTCCTGTCAATTTTTTTAGAAGTCGTGTGATATCCCCATAGCACTGTAGAAATTTTTTGACCCCATTCATCTCTTCGGGAATTACAAATATTTGTCAATGCATTTTTCAGGATCTTATTAAATTCTTCGACAACACCATTCACTTGAGGGTGGTATGGCATTGTATTTCTATGCTGAGTCTGGAATTCCTTTGTCAGTTCTTCAATCAACTGGTTGACAAAGTGCATACCTTGATCACTTATTAAAATATTTGGGCATCCAAATCTTGTCACGACATTTTCAAACAGAAACTTCGTAGTAGTCGTAGTAGTACAATATTTTACTAGTGCTACTTCGACCCATCTTTTTAGGTAGTTGGTCGTAATGATAATATAATGTGCACTTGTTCGCTTCCCTATTGGAATAATAGGGTTCACAAAATCAACGGTCCACTAACCAAATTCCTACAATGTTACTTGTGGTACTAGTGACATCTCATATTGTCGCAATGAATTTCTCGTTCTCTGGAAGAAATCATAGCTGTGACAATAATACCGAGCATCCACATGCATGGTGGGCCACCACAATCTCGCTTGCAAAATATTGCACACCGTAGCTTTTCCAGCGTAATGGCCTCATGCGACACCAACATGTGCTTCATTTAATATCAACATTCATTCGTGTTCTAATATGCAGCGATGAAGAATCTCTTAAGGACCCATATTATACAATTGTCTTGTGATCAACTGGAAGTCTACAGCTCGCACAACCAACTGTTTCTTCTGCGTAGTGGTGAATTCAGTTGGCGCATAACCTGTACTCAAAAACTGTATGATATATCTATACTGATCATAAAACATGGTTATCATAAATAGTTTTGCATCAAGGATACTATCATCCAGGTTACCAGGCTCTTCGCCACTTTCGATCCTCAAAAGATATTATGGTCCCAAGTTTAATTGATGAGGTTTAACAATTACTTCAAAATCAAATTCTAGGAAGAGGAGAAGCCATCGACAGATCTTCCTCCCAACATTGGATTATTGAATACGTATTTCAATGCAAAATGGTCTGTGTACATTTTAAAATTTCCACCCAATAAGTAGAGTTTGAATTTTTGCAGAGCATATACCATCGCTATCCCTTCTCTTTCTGTCGAGGTACAATTCTTCTCTGCTGTAGATAATATCTTGCTGTAAAAGGCTATAGGATGGTCAATCGACCCTTCACCATGATGCGTTAGTACCATGTCGAGAGCGATAGATGGTGCGTCAACATGTACATGGAACTCTTTCTTCCATTATGGAAATACAAGTATCGGTGTTGTAACCATCTTGTTCTTCAACGTGTCCAGACTCTCTTGCAATTTTCTGTCCACTGGAACTTAATATATTTCTTTAGTATTTTTCCATCAGAGTAGTCACCTTCACATATCCTTGGATAAAATTTTTGTAGTACATGTGTTCCAATGTTGCATGCAATTGTTTAAATGTGGTCGGTGGTGGTAGGTCAAGGATGATCACACTTTTAGCAAGATAGACCAACATTCCATCGCGACAGATCACATGGCCCAACAAAATACAAAATGGGGCGCAAAAGACACATTTATTTAAATTAAATGAAATTTGATACTGGCGACAATGTTCCAGCATCATCCTAAGGATCTCAATGTGGCCTTTTATGAGCCCAAACACTTTCCATTCATCGAAGTAGACTTGAAGAAATTTATGTATGAAATATTTGAAGGTAGCAACTACTATTCTGGAAAAAATAGCAAGAGAATTCTTAAGTCAAAAGGGAATTACTGTGGAAATTGAACCCAAGAGATAATCAATTACACTCACAAAATTGCTAATCAAACATGCAAAATTCACACAAAAGGAGACTGAAATTGGAGCATAACTTAATCCTGTATTGAATAAGTATACATTATCCAACCATATGAAGTGATAGGCTGCTCAAATATATAATTACATGAGATATTCAAAAGCATTAGGTTTCTATTCGAATTGGTCAAAAAACAGGCTTACTAAAACAAGTCAAATCCCCCATAGGTGCAAAAAGGACTTTCCAAATCCATGAAGATCCTCACGAATTAGCTAAAGAAAGTGGGAAAGATAATAAGTGGTGGAAAGACAACTTATTCATTCTTTTGTATGGATTAAATGAAGGAAGATGATGTGGTCAAAAAACAAGGCAACTTCCCCTAGACTAGCTTTTCCTTTATGCCTTAAAATTGCTGTATAGCAAGGCAGCTTTCCAAAAAAGAAGATATGCACATTAAGGAACCAGGAATAAAGAATACATGCTAAATGTGTTTCTAGGATGATTCTTCTAGCAGGGATTTCTCCCTTACTACAGGGCAGGAATGGCTACCTTCCATCTATAGGACGGAAGAGTAGGGTTCTTGGTGGTTATGCATGAAAAGTGAAACATAAATGAAAGCAAGACAGAAACAAAGAAACTCCTCTGCACACAAGGTCATGGGTTTAGCTCCAATACCCTGCATACAACTTGTTAGAAAACCTAAAAACCTGTAAGCAAACAAAAGAGACTTGCAAGAACATGTTAGGCCATGAAACTTGCAAGTAAATATATGTTAGAAAAACTAAAATAAACAACACAAACTAGAGATTATACCTTCTATGGGTGGAAATGGGCCACCATGCCCTAGCTTGGAGAAGTACCTCTCTTGAGAATGGGGGGAGCTATGGCTCAATGGGAGGATGGATGAGAGGGATAGTGAATGGTTTGAGAGGAAAATTGTCTCAAGGCACTCACTCGGGAAGCATAACAGTATGCAAGGAAGGAATATTTTGAAAGTGACCCCCACCCCTCTATTTATAGTTTTTTTAGGGTTCTAAGCCCTTGGTCAGGGATTTAGCCCATTTTTTGGGATTTTAGCCCCTTTCGCTCAATCTTTAGCTCTTTTGGGGGTTTTAGGCTCATTTGAGAGGTTTTAGCCCATTTTTGGAGGCTTTAGCCCCTTATGAGAGCTATTTTGGCTCTTTTTAGGGGGTTTAAAGCCCTTTTTCATGTTTTTAAGCCTTCTTGAGGGTGTGGGGGTCAAATGAGGGTCGTATCTGGGTGTCCTTGGGTGGTGTAGGCCATGTAGAGCTGAGTGAGGGAGTTTTTGGGCTAACAGATTTCCCTCTGATGTGTGAGGGCAGGAGCTCATCGTATGGCCGACGGACATCATAGGATTTTTTGGGGAGAGGTGGTGCTTCCTGGGTTGAGGCATGGTGGATTTTGGTTTTTGTATTAATATGGTTCCCATCAATGGGTGAGATACAAATAATGTGTGACATGTATATGGGTGAGGCAGGAATCCCCATGCTCGTAACAATGTCAAAAGAATAATGTGATCTATGCTCTATAATACAAGATCCAATCATGTACAACTGATGATACATAGTGGTTGCCTCAATGAGAGGCTAAATACAATACTGATTTGAAGAAATGCTACATTGGACCCATGGCATTCTCATGGAATGCTATATCTTCATGACTGATAGCCTGCTGGATCTGGAATGGTACATAGCTATATGGACTCACTGATGGAGAGTCAGAGTCTCTGTGGTACAAGTACGTTGCATCAATCATAAGTCTATATATAGAAGCACTGCTGGGGCTTCTGAACACTGTCTCCAACGCAACCCATAAATCATAAGGGACATAAACCTGTTTAGGTCCCTCGAATAGACTCATCAATGTGCTAGAGTCAGGTGACATCCGAGGTCTTCGACCAAATATTGCACGGACCAATATCCTGTACGAATCTAAATGGTGCGATGACGTAGTTGGAGTCAAGCACGCGAGAAACAACCATCCCGAGAGGCATTAAGTACTCCTCTCAAGTGGTCCTAGGAACTCATCAATGAGGTTAATGAAACCAAGATACAGGGAACTTTGGGTTTATCTTATGGAATATGTGTGTTGTCGTCGACAGAGGGAGACCTGCCCCTAGTCAAGGCAATGATGTTTCCTTGACGAGAAGCGCGAGGGAAATAATCGAAAGGTGTGAGACAATCTGAGGACTGACCCACTGAATGGAGGGGGGGGAGGGAAAGAGTTGGATAGGGGCAGAGGGAGTGTAGTAGACTCAAAGTTCCTTTGTTCAGAGTATGACGGGAGGGTGGACCAGGAAACAAATGAAACTGACTCATGGGAAAGGGATCATAGCTGTAATATCGAGAATGTCACTAGCTGTAGATGGGAAATACTTGGGGGAGGTAGATACTTTTGGTACTGATGGGATCCAAGGAAGAAACATTGCATAGTACTCTGAACAAAGGAAACCCAAAGTGGGAATGCTTCCAAACTATTTTCTGTGGGGTGGTGTCTAGAGACACCATTGCCATACGATCTCGTGGATTTTTGGTGAGCCCGAGAAAGTAAATGCTCGATGGTGCTTTCAATTTTAGAGAGTCTGAAAGCACGAAGAAGACTCCAGTGGGGGATATTTTTCGTTGGTAGTCTCCTATGCTCAAAAAAGGATAAAAGTATACATAGAAGAGCTCACCCATCCTTTAGGGGATGAGAGACTTCTTTACCGTTTGTAGTCCAATCAGGCCGGAAAAGGTTAAACCTATACTGACTGAACGATCATTCAGATACTTTTACTAGCATGAATGAAACCAAGTTTGCTCGGTAATCTTTTCTTGATGACAAGGCTGGAAAAGAGCTTAACGAAAACCTGTGGTGAGATCTCTCATAAAGTTCGGCCCCTTTGTCCGAGAAAGCGTAAAAGTATGCAGAGGGGAACGGTCTTGGATTGAATATGCCAAGGTGGTCATTTTAATTTGACGGTCTACATGGTCCGCAAAAGGAGATAAACGAGACAATGTAGACACCCTTTCCTATACTTTAACGAGTGGGAAAGGAAGCAGCTATGCTCGACCATCTTTTCATTATTTTAAGAGTTAGAAAAGAGCTTAAAAGAAACTCTAGTATGGTCAACCGATTGTGGTGGCACAGGCAGTGCCCCATGTTAGGACCGTTGGACAGTGGTCCAAAGGTCATCCACGCAGTATGGATTGAGCAGATGGCTCTTAGACATACCAATCAATGCATGGGATAGATCGTGCCAGAGGCACGTGAGTCGGTGCTGCAGAGGCACACAAACCAAAATGGCTCTCGGACAGAGGTCACGAGAGTTGTGGTGGATGGATTTGACTACATGTGATGTGAGTGAAAGTATGGAGGCAGTTATATGCCAAATACATGCAAAAGAAATGATTAGTACTCCAGACAATGGTTTGGAGACTGGCGTACGGTGCGGTGGACGGAGTAGACAACTATATGTTTAAAATAAAAATGATGTGCCTTACGGGTGGTGGCCCGAGAGCCTGCATGAGTAGCGGTAGACTAGTGTGATGCAAGTACAAGTTCGTAGACACTTGTATCACTATGATGTGGCTCGAAAATTGAGGTAACTTTTGGGGAGTGGTTCTAAAAATTACTTATTAAACATGAGATGATGGTATCATAAGGAGATAGAGGGAAGAATTCTGAAACCATTGGCATGAACGACATCTCAAATGGACTCCATATGGTCCTGTTGTGTCGAACGGGGGAAAATAGGTCAAACGGGGCCTATATAAGGGTGGGGACCACTTTGTGAAGTGTCATTGTCACTGTTCACTGTAGAGTTGGAGACGTGGGCCCTAGGTTTTCTTTTGCTGATTTCTCCTGTTATGACTGACGGTTTTGAGTTCTATGACTTGCAGGTAAGAGCTCTTGCCAAATCTCTCCTTTTTGGTGGTTTACATTCTACATTTGGTCACCGAGAGGTCCTCCATGAGTCTGTTGGGGTTTCATGGAGCCAAGTCACACCTTTTGAGGGAAAAAGAGCAACTTGGTCGCACCTGTGAGGCATTTTTGAGCGACCTGGTCGCTCATTTTGTCCAAATAGGTGCGACTTGGATCCTGGGTGACATTTATTGATGAGAGCTGTGGCTGACAACTGTATTTTACTTATGCAAGATGGCTGAGATTAAGTGGTGGGAGAGAGACTGTAAAGAAATCTGAGAGGTGGCATTGTGGGATAGGAATGTGCGTGATACACTGGCCCATTGTGGTTTACTGAAGTTCATGAGGATACCCCTTATGAAGAGCTTACATTTTTTGTTGCAAACGTTGGTGAGCTTTTGGGATATTAGGGAGGATGCCTTCCTCTTCCAGAGCCAACATATTGATATCACACTAGTGGATGTATACTTCTTGACTGGGATCCCTATGTTGGGAGTTGTTGGTGACTTGGCACCAGTGCTATCTCGGGGGAAGACATTGGAGGAGCTATGTGACAGGAATTGTTACGCTACTACGTATGTGCGTGGCTCACACATCTTGATGTGTGACATTGAGGACATATTGACACGAGTGGTGGCGACATTACTGCTATGTATCTTGGGTTCCATGGGGAGCCAAAAGATATTTGGAGGGAAGCTATAGTTGGTAGATCATGCTATGCGGGGCACTTATTATGGGTGGGCCCAGATGTATCTTCAGGCTATTCGGCATCAGCTGAACAATGCGAAGGAATCTGGGGTAGGATTTTTCTTTGGCTCCTTTTTATGTGCTTTCATTTTTGAGAAAGTACCTACTCTGTGTCCGCACCGGGCCGTGCGGGATAGCGGTCCACGTGAGCCGCGGATGCGTAGGTGGTGCCAGATGATGGTACGGGAGGGTGGCGCTAGAGTGGGCTGCTTCTTCATTGAGGAGCTATTAGAGTAGTGGCGTCAGCTTCATGTGGTAATTGAGGAGTACTCGTATGCAGGTATGAACTATCATGGGGACCCCGAGATGCCCCGACCTCCAGGCCAGGCATGGGGTCTAGCTGGTATGTATGTGTGATGTCTTTATGTTCATATTTATACATAGTGTAGTTGAGTTGGTTGATAGTTGTATGATTATATGTGTATACTAATGGTGTCCTTGTTTGTGTATGCAGATATTGGTCCCCGCCCGCTTCCCGGGTATCAGAGGCGAGTGGTCTCTATTGCACCTGCGACAGTTCCTGCGGAAAACCCTCACAGGCAACGACGGGAGGTGGATGATTTTCTACCGTATCTGGAGTGACTTGCTGATGGGATCTCTAATGATGGCTGGCAGCATTTGAACAATGATCTGGTTGCTACCATTCATAGTTTTACTCCAGAATGGACCTCTGTGATGAGGAGGGTGGTCGTGGCCTGCGATTACCTTCATCGGGCGGCGAGAGGGGATCTTTCTGCAGAGGATGAGTCTTCAGAGGAAGATGATGATACTAAGCCAGATGATGAGTCTGGGTCAGATTAGCAGCCAGTGGGGCTGCCCCTAGTGCATTGGTGCACTTAGGAGTTTTTGCATCGCTATGTGTATTCAGCTGAGAAAGCATATATGGCTTCTCATTTTGTACTAGACATATTTTGGACATGTGACTTATCTATCTATATATATTTTTTACGCAGGTGGATGCACTTTTATGGTTTTATATGCGAGTCTTTTTATGATGATATGAAATGCAATGCCTAGATGATGTATTTTTACACTTGTGTGTGGGTTTTATATATGATTATGCATGATGTTGTGGTTGTATGTTTCCTATATGCGATTATGAATGTGCCAATTTAGAATGTCATTAGCCATTTGATCTGCTACACTATTGTGGTTTCTAGGAACATGTGTGAATGCAATGGACTCAAATGTTCTAACCATCTATTTAGTGCATAGGAATTGTTTAAAGAGGAAGGGATCACGTACCCGACAGTGGTTGTTCAATTGGGAAACAAGCAGCCGAGAGTCAAAGAATACATCAATATGGTGAATGCCTAACTGGAGGGAGGTGGCCAAGAGGCCATTGACACCATCATACTCATCCTAGTTGTTGGTCGCACTGCCCATGCATATCCCATCGATATGGATCAACTTGTGCAACAGGGAGTAGATGACCCATGTAGCTGAGGCGAGGTTCAGAGACCATTTGCTCGCTCCATTAGCAAATTCGATGTACCGGTCCGAGGTAGGATCAATCTAAGAAATGAGGGGAAACAATACAGAAGACTCACTTTTAAAAAATGTGTAAAACAAAAAAGGGAAAAGACTATATTACAAGCTACACTACCGTCACTTAAAGAGGTGACGTTAGAGGGAAAGTGGTTTGGAATTTCAGGGGATCAGCGGTCATTCCTTTGTGTGACACAATGAACCCTAGGAGATGGCTCGTTGAGACACAAAAAACACACTTGAAAGGATTTAAGAAGATTTCGTACTTGCGACATCGTAGGAAAGCTTGCCGTAAGTTGTCTATGTGTTGTGCTTGCTTCTGTGACCGCGCAATGAGGTTGTCAAGATAGACCAACATGATGTGGATGAGGTCGCGGAAACAGTGTGTCATGGCGCACTGGAAGGTGGCTCCAGTGTTTTTCAGGCCAAAGGGCATGACTTGATATGCGAATGTGCCCCATGGGGTTGTGAATGTAGTCTTGTAATGATCTTGTTTTCAGATCTGAATTTGGTTGTATCCAAAAAATCCGTTCATGAAGGAAAAGACCTCATGTCTGGCGCATGCATCGATAATCTGATCGATGAAGGGTGTTGGGAAGTTTTCTTTGGGACACGCCCCATTCAGATCGTGAAAGTCTATGAAAATGTGAATTGTACCTTGTTTTTTATTCATGAGAACAGGATTAGAAACACAAGTGGTGTACGCAATGGGGTAAATGAAGCCAGCTGTGCGCAACTTCTCTATTTCGGCTTTGACCGCGGCCGCTTTGGGAGGATGAATGGGCTGTTGCTTTTGGTGTATGGGGGCCACATCGGGCCATGTGTCGATGTGGTGTTCCATGATGGATGGATCCAACCCAAGAATTTCAATGTAAGACCAGGAAAAGATGTCACAAAATTCTTGGAAGAGAGCTTTGTAGGCAGTGAATTCCTCCAGGGAGCAGGATGCCCCCAGCATGATTTCTTCAACAACCTCGGGATTGGTTGAGATGTTGATTTTGATGGTGGGCGAGATGTTGGCCATGTTCCCTTCTTTGAAGGCATCTAGTGTCGGAATGGGGTTTTTGAACCAGTCGACTTTCCCATGAATGAAATCTTTGGTTTCCATGGAAAACTGGTTCGACTGCGACACAAGTTCTTCGGGGAGGAATAACGAGCGATGGTGCATGTTGTCCCATGGGTATCCTGGGGTGGTTAAGGCTTCAAGTATCTCCTCATCATTGCACAAACAATGAAGAGATAGGTCTGATGGACCGTCATTGGTGGTGGAGACAAAAGGGTCGGTAGGACTGGACATCATGTAAATGGACATGGTGTCCGAAGAAGGAGGTGGGGGGTGAACTTCTTCGATCAGGGTGATCTCAGGTTCAAGGGAATGCTGTTGAAGGTCGGCTAAAGCCATTTGAAACTCAGACAAGTATTGGCAGTGGTGAGAATAGTGTCCATACAATATGGAAAGGGTGCAAGCATGGTTCATTCTTAATGAATTGTTTCTTACTATTGGCCTGCTTGGAGGTTCAACCACAGGGAGGTTTTTCGTTGTATCCATGGCATCCAAATGCACATGGATTATAGGAATATCAGGGTAGTTTTGAGTTGGATGGCCTTGTTCTTTGCAGATGATGCAAGGCGGGATCTATTGAGGTTTAGTGGTAGCTTTCGCATTCTTGCCCTTGGCCCTTTTTGGGTGGGGCGGTGCAGATGCGGGTGTAGTGGTTGGTTTTTGTGGGCCGGGTGGAGGATGAGATTCAACCATAATGGGTTGCATGGGGGTTAAGACTACCTGAGGCATTGGTGGTTGAGCTGATGGATCAAGATACCACATTGGAACTCCCAACATAAAGTTGGGTAAGTTTAAGGTGGCCATTATTGGCTTGTTCATGACACCAGGAGGGGGAAAGAGGAAGGGAATTGTGTGGACTAGGGAGGAGCCCAGATAACTCCCTGATGGTTGTATGTGGAGATGAGGTTATGGTTGCGGTTGCATGTAATGTTGTGGCTACAGATGATGTTGCAGCTATTGTTGATGTTGCGATTCTGGACGGTGTTGTAGTTACAGTTGGGGCTGCGGCTGCGGTTGTTGTTTGGGTGCAACAATGTTGGATGAGAGCATGCACAAATCCACAGTCTCATTTGGTGTTGGATGTGGTGACACTAAGGGGGAAGAATTCATCATGGTGGTATCATCAAACAAACTAGGGCCCACATTCAACAATGGGGAGGCTGGTATGTTTTCAACCATGGTGTTGACTGCAGGGATAACATTGGCGGGTGTGGAACCCTTGCGAATCAATGGTGTTGATCGTAAGGATAATGTTAGTGGGTGCTGTTAGCCCTTGTGGATCATGATAAGTAAGTTGGTCAACTGTCACAACTTTCCCTTCATGGGGGAACATCATGAGATGAAAAATAGTTGATGCTATGGCTCTCATGGCATACATATAACTTTTTCCAAGGAGAAGGTTATAGTCCAATTGAGCATTGACAACCTCTATGTCAATCATTACTGTTTTCCCAGCTAATGTGATGGGGACATGGGGGAGGATTCCTTGGGCTTTAGTGGGATGGCCATCATAAGCCTGGAGAGTTGTATAGGATGGTTGCAGAATTGGGGATCCAAGCTTCTGCCAGAATAGGGTAGACATAACGCATGTGGATGCCCCCTTTTCCACTATGCACTAGTGTACAACCAAATTCTGGATAGGAATCGGGATTTGGAAGGTAATGGTTGATACCATATTTGGTTCTCAATTCTCTGTGTCGAATGTGATCAACTTGGAGTCAGAGGGGTCCATGTCACCAAGGGTGGCTAGTAAGGCTTTCTGCTGCAATGGGCAAGTTTTGAGTACCTCAAGAGCGGACATGGCGGTAGGTGTTTGGGCCAAATCATCCGATGCTGTAGCTGACAGCTGCTCTAGCTGTGGCATTGCTGGAAACCTGACGTATGGGGGGGCGTGGGAAAGCAAGTAACTGAAGAGGTGCATTTGCTGTTTTAAACGTAGATGTTGTTGATGTGTCAGCAGGTTTGGTGTTGGTTCCATACTGATTTCGTCTAGTTTGGAAATTGACCTCTTGAGTTGTCATAGCTAGTAGGTGGTGGACACCTGTTTCTACCATGGGAGGTGCCCTCGAAGCGTTGGGATTGGGTTGGGGAGGGGGTGCAGTTGCCACCAATCCTTGGACTAGTAATGGGTTTTGGAGCACCATAGGAGGAGGTCCTAGTGGTGTCGGGTTGGGTTGGGCTTGGTCTGTTGTATTGGTGGCATGTTGAACCTCATTTCTAATGGCCTGTTTAGCACGACCCATGAAGGGACACTCTGTAGTGCCCGTAGACCTTGCATAGTGTGCACGGTTGGTTTGTACGCAACAGAGCATTGCATCTTGGTGCATTTGGTTGTTGAGGATTTTGGGATGGCCGGTTCGCCATGGCATTGTTGGGAGGATTTGGTTGTTGACTGTCTCCCTGTGGTTGATTGTTGCCTTGGTTCCGGGGTCAGTTATTCATGGATTGCCCTTGTTGGTTATTGGGGGTTGGTTGGTTGGGACAGTTTTGCTGTGCAAACACTTGTCCCAATGGAGCAGGTGGAGCAGGGGCAGGGGCTTGAATAGCTTGCATTGGTGGTTCATAGTATACTTGGGTGGGTGCCGGTGCCACAAATGTGGGAATTTGTCCCATGTGTTGCTGTGTTGGCCAAGCCAAGG
The DNA here is from genome assembly GCA_001517045.1 of Pseudotsuga menziesii. NCBI lineage: Eukaryota > Viridiplantae > Streptophyta > Pinopsida > Pinales > Pinaceae > Pseudotsuga > Pseudotsuga menziesii. The sequence goes on along the minus strand of LPNX010488648.1, from coordinate 361,857 downwards.
CCTGCACTTGCTGCAGTGGTGTAGGTTGTGCGTAAGAAGTTGCGGCTCCAGATTGGGACATCATTCTTACATAGTCCAGAGTTTGGTTTTAGTAGGAAACACTAGTGGTGTTGCTTGGTTATGGTGGTATTGCAGGTGGTATCGGATGGTGCTGTGGTTGGTGAGAGACAGAACCTATGATGACATCTGCAGCATGGGATGCCCCTGGTGCATCCCAGTAGGAGGTTCCAGCATGCGGAGCGTCTGGAATGACAGTGTAAAGGTATCTAGACTATGCATAGATTAGATCAAACTGCTGGGCTTTCAAGATGGCCTCCTCTTTGGATTGGGGACGTTCGGATGCGACGTCCTTTGCTATAGGTGGGAGAAAGGTTTTTAGGAACCAATCCAGGAAGATCCTATTATCAAGTTGGATCTTGCACAAACTATGGCGTCGCTGCCACTCATGGATATGGTCGGTTATGTGTGTCGTAGTATTTTGGTGGTAAGATAACAAGATCTCCACCCCTTCATCGTATCTAATGGGGAGTTGGCAATATTGCAGGAACATGAAATCCAAGGAGTTGAAATCAGGGTACTTGACTTGTGGTAGCTCAATGTACCACTTGGCTGCAGCACCTGTGAGGGTGCGTTGGAACAGTCGGAGCTTGATCGAATCATCTACACTACTATTTGATGAGCACCATAGATGAAACGACATGATGTGGTTTTGGGGGCACTCCCCTGCCTTCCATTCAAACTTGGGAAGGTCCAAGGGAAGTTTGGTTGGCATGGGAGGCCAAAACGTTTTATGGCGGATAGGGTCATTTGTTAACTGAGCCAAGTCAGGCAAGTTGAAATGTGCCATGAAAGGAAGGTTTGACCCAAGGTTGATATGTGATGGGGTAGCCATGGTGGTGGGGTTTGCAGGGACATGATGCACCTGCATAACTGGGGGTTCTTGTGGCACTATTTTGGACGGGCCAGTGCCCCCAAGTGTGGTAGGAGGGGCAGTGTAGGTGGAAGGGCCACTGCCCCCATGTATGACAGGAGGGGAAGTGTAGGTGGAAGGGCCATTGCCCCCATGTATCCCCATTGGGATAGTGTGGGTTGAAGGCATACTGCCCCCATGTGTTACAAGTGGGACCACTTGACTGGTCAATGTGGGTGGTGGTAGCTGGCTTATGACAGTTTGCATGACCGTGCTGGGGCCACTAGAAGAGGTGTTGGTGGTGGTGTGGGGTGTGGACATGGGTCCACTACCAATCGCTACGCCGAAAAATGGATCTGGGTTTTCACCAGCCATGGGGCTTGATGGTGCAGTATGGCAAGTCTAGCTCAGATTGGTATGATTCTGAGTCTGAATCAAAGGTTTTCTGGCCTTCTGATGGTGTAGAGGGTCTTCAAGAATGGTCTTGATGGTGTTGGTTCAAGGACACGAACTGTGGTGGGTCGCCTCTCAAGCTTGAGGAAGAACGCAGGGGATCAGTCATGTCTGATTTGTATGTCAAAATGGTGAAATATGGTGATGATTTTTGGACCCCAGTTTTAATGGATTCCTATTGGTTTCAGGTGTTCACTCAACCAACAAGACTTCCAGAAGACAACGCTTTGATTTTTCCTCATGGGAGTGCTAGTCAATTAGTGGGGGTCATTGGCCATTTCGCTTGGAAATTCCTCTCAGCGGCCAACTACTTTGGGGTTCCCGTGGTACTCCTCATAATGAGAATCTGGGCTAAGCCCAAGTACTTCCCATGGTTAAGGCAGTCAGGGACTTATGTCCTCATAGACTACAGATGTTTGACTTAGTGTAAATTGTAAATTTTAATGGCTCACTCAATGCCATGAACTGAGTTGGGTTGGTTTATATGGTATGGTTTGTGTGTATGTATTTTGTCTTTTTGTTATACTTAGTGGCTACTTAAATGGTTTATGAATATTTTGCAGAGTTCATAACATTGTCAATGAAAGCAGTAAATGATAATCAGAAATTTTACACATGTACCATTTGTGAATTTGAACTATGATAGCCTGACTAGGTGACTGCCTTGCACCTATATTTCTCTTCAACCAGGAAATGGTGTTGGGATCTCAACACAATGGGACTAATCCCATCTGTAGATCCACAGGTCACCCTCCAAATGAAAGGTCGGTCAATAGGGAGGACACTGAGCACCGCGAGAAGCCCTCCTTCTATACCCTATCTACCTTCCAAGTCACCCGTTTTTAGTGGATTTGAAAAATAATAGGTGAAGTTCGTATTACTATACGAGCTTCACCCTTCTTCTTATCCCAGAATACCCCGAAGGGTGATGACTGGGTAGAGGAGGAAGGGCTAGGCAAGATGTTGATTTTAATTAAAATAATTTTTTATTCAAGGTTTGTTCATGTTCATTAATCCATTAACCATTGATTTACACATGCTGCAAATAAAATGAACAGAAACAAAAAAAAAAATAGATTTGATGGACAGAGGTGACCGAGCCGCACTGACAGTCCTTAACTTTTAAAAAATCAGACTCTGAGAGACAGATCAGACTTTTCGGGTCAAATGTGGTGAGGGGGTCACCAAATTTTCCCAAAAATAGGCGAGGGGGTCGCTCAAAACCTGTAGACAGAAGCGGGATGAATTCTGGGAGGGGGTTGTACCTTTTAGGGAAAATGGACGACCTGGTCGCACCTGTTAGGCCTAAATGAGCGACCTGGTCCCCTCTTTTAGCCCGATAAGAGCGACCTGCTCCGGAAAGTGAATTTTTTTGATCCTGAGCCAGATCCGACTGACAGTAACCTGTATTGTGGCCAAATAGGCTTGGATTGGCCTTGAGGAGGCTCGACAGTAACTAGAAATGCAGAAAATAGAGATCTAAGCTAGATTTAATAGAAATTTAAACTAGGGAAAATAAAACAGAATTAAAAACTCAAACTTGTAAAAACACTCCAAGGATCCTGTGGGATCGACTTGGTATGGTCGCCAGTTCTGTAGCATAGATTTATCCCTTACTATAGGGTAGGAATGGCTACCTTCTGTCTATAGGACGGAAGGGTAGGGTTCCTGGTGGTTGTGCAACAAAAAAAAAATAGAAATGAAAGCTAGACAAAAACAAAGAGACCCCTCTGCACACAAGGTTATGTGTTTAGCTCCAATACCCTGCATACAACTTGTTAGAAAACCTGAAGACCTGTAAGCAAACAAAAGAGACCTAAAAGAACATGTTAGGCCATGAAACCTACAAGTAAATATATGTTAGAAAAACTGAAATAAACAACACAAAATAGAGATTATACCTTCTATGGGTGGAAATGGGCCACCATGCCCTAGCTTGGAGAAGCACCTCTCTTGAGAATGGGGGGAACTATGGCTTAATGGGAGGATGTATGAGAGGGAGAGTGAATGGCTTGAGAGGCAAATGGTCTCAAGGCACTCACTTAGGAAGCATAACAGTATGCAAGGAAGGAATGTTTTGAGAGTGATCCCCACCCCTCTATTTATATCTTTTTTAGGGTTCTAAGCCCCTGGTTAGGGATTTAGCCCCTTTTTTGGGATTTTAGCCCCTTTTACTCATCTTTAGCTCTTTTGGGGGTTTTAGGCTCCTTTGAAGGGTTTTAGCCCCTTTTTGGAGGCTTTAGCCCCTATGAGAGCTATTTTGGCTCTTTTTAGGGGTTTTTAAGCCTTTTTTCATGTTCTTAAGCCTTCTTAAGGGTGTGGGGGTCAAATGGGGTCAAATGATGGTTATATATGGGTGTACTTGGGTGGTGTAGGCCATGTATAGATAAGTGAGGGATTTTTTGGGTTAATAATTCTAAATTTCTCCATGACCCAGTTTAGCAAGTATTGACTTCTAGGAACATGTAGATGTCAACTAGCATAGAGAGGGAATCTAGGAATTTATGAATAAGACAAACACGATTTAATTAATGTCAAATATGGGCAACTATGGGTTGATTATTCTAACACACCCCCTTAAGCCTGACTTTATGAGTAAATATCAAAAAATTATAGGGCCTAGCAAAAAGTCTTAGTCACCCTTTTACATACTGCATGTCCATACAACTAAGGAAAGAGGAAAAAACCCAATGGGAAAATCCTCCCTTAAACATGGACAGGAAACAAAATTTTGGAAATATTGTTATCAATCATTCTTCACAACATGATCAACAATTCCCATCAATGATTTGAGATTACTGAAGCTCTTCTCACATAATACTTTGGTGAAGATATCTGCTACTTGTTATGAATATGAGCAGTAGAGTAGAGCAATGGTACCATCATGCACAAGCTCCCTAATATAGTGCATATGGATATCAATGTGCTTGGTTAATTATCTTTGAACTGGATCAATGGAGATTTGAATGGCTCTTTGATTCTCACAATAGATGACTATTGAAAAATATGATTTGAAATCACATTCTCCAAGTATCCCCTGCAACCATAAACATTGAGTAGCTGCATTTACATCTCCTCTATACTTTGCCTCTGTAGATGAGAGTGATATGGCAGTTTGATTCTTACTTAACCAGCTGATTGGTCCTTATGCAAGCATGAACACATATCCTGAGGTATACTTTTGCTTTGTGTTGTCACCTTCCCAATCACTGCTAGTAAATCCAACTAGCTCTAAGTCATATTTTTCTTTGTAGAAAATCCCATGAGTCCTTGTTCCCTGAAAAAAGTTTAGGATCCTCTTGGATGCTCTCCAATGGATCTCATGAGGATGATCCATGTATATTGAAGCCACACTAACTGCATAATATAAGTCAGGTCGAGTATGTGGAAGATAAGGCAAACACCCAATCAATTGCCTATATAGTGTATTATTTACCATAGGAGAAGAACCCGCTTCTTCAAGCTTAACTCCTGAAAGGAATGGAGTCTTGCTTGGCTTGAAATATTTCATGCTGAACTTGGTGAGAAAATATAAAGCATACTTTGACTGATGAAACTTGATTCCATGTTTGGATTGAGCAATTTCAACACCCAAGAATTGGCTCAACAATCCCAAATCTGTCATAGAAAAGGCATGGTTCATTGCATCCTTCAAGGAGGCAATCTCTTTCTTTTAACTTCCTGTAATCAGTAGGTCATCCACATAGAGAAAAATAATCATTAAATAACCATGAATCATCTTCAAATATACATTAGGATCATACTTGCATCAAATAAAACTCAGTGACAACAAAAAGCCATCAATCTTGGCATACAAAACCCTGGGGGATTGCTTGAGCCCATACAATGATTTCTTTAACCTACACACTAAAGATGGATTAGATACAAAACCTTCTGGTTGCTGCATATAAATATCTTCATTCAGATCTCCATTCAGAAATGCACACTTTACATCCATGCGGTGCATACTTTATGAGGGTAGAGAGGTCAGTCTAATAAGACAATGTGCGTGCAATGGCTAGAGAAAGCCTTATGGAGTCCATCTTTGCCACTGGTGCAAAGGTCTCATTGTAATTAATACCATGTACCTGAGAGTATCCCTTGTCTACCAATATTGCCTTATATTTCAAAGGTGAACCATCAGCATAAAACTTAGTTTTAAAGACCCACTTACACTTCACTAGCTTTCTCCTTGGGGGGAGATCAACCAGTTCCCATGTGTTGTTCTTCTGGAGTGAGATGAATTCTTCTTTCATGGCTGTTTTCCATCTTATATCATGTGCTGCATCTTCATATGTCCTTGGATCAGAATCTATCATCAAATAACACTTCTCAGCAAAGAGTGGATCTTTCACACAAAGGGCACTCTCAAATTGAGATCTAGGCCTCCTAGTGTCATTAGGATTTCCAGCTAGTTCCCCAGCTGCATGAATGGTCCTTGCTACACACTTTGGTCTTATAGGGATTTTAGGATCTGCAATTAATTCATAATTTTCATACATGTCAGAATCAGAAAACTCATTAGTTTCTTCACTTACAATCAATGGATGTGGTGGTGAATAGGACTCTCCAACTTCTACTGCAGCTAAAGGCTCTTCTTCGAACTCAACACTTATTTCAATGAAAGATTTGTTAGTGCTCAAATTGATTTGCTTGTACCCTTTTGAATCTTTAGAATACCCAACAAATAGGTACTCTTGTATTTGGGGTTGCAAAGCCTTCCTCTTTTCAGTTGGAATTCAAGCCCAAGCCTTTGAGCCAAAAATCCTGAAATGAGTTACATCTGGCTTGTGCCCACTCCAAGCTTCGAAATGAGTCATACCATAAAGATGCTTATGTGGCACCCTATTTTGAATTTAGGATGCACATTTTATAGCCTCAGCCTAAGACTTTGGTGGCAAAGTTTTAGCCTCCATCATGCAAATTTCCATCTCCTTCACTGATCTGTTCTTTCTCTCAGCAACACCATTTTGTTGTGGTGTGTAAGGAATAGAATGCTGCATCTGGATACCTGCATCTTTGCAATACTAGATGAAATTAGACTTGAAATACTCACCACCAGTTTCATATCTGAATATCTTGAGTTTCCTCCCAGATTGGTTTTCAACCAAGGCTCTAAAGACTTTGAAGAGGTCAAAAAATTCAGACTTATGCTTTGGGAAGTAAACCCAACAATACCTGGAAAAGTCATCTATGAAGGTGAGTGCATATTTGGCCTGACTCATGGACATATGAGGGAATGGACTAGCAATGTCATTGTGGATCAACTCAAGAGGTGCATAGGTTCTCTCATGACTAGCTCTCTCATACTTGTGCTCTGGGTGTTTTCCTAGGATACAACATTGACAGATTCCCTTACAAAACTTGATATTTGGTAACCCTATGACCATGTCTTTGTCACTCAAATCAAAATGATACTTGTAGTTAAGATGGCCAAATATTTCATGCCAAATCTTGCTTTCTTCATTAGCATGAGTAAGAAGAGCAGAGGGGTTTGAGTAGGGTAGAAAATGGGAAAACTTGTATACCTTCGAAGTGTGATCAACAACACCTTTTTCTATGAGTTTACCATTCGAAATATTAGTGATTTCAACTTCATTGGGGGAGAATTTTAATTTCTTTGGAGACCCAGTGTGACTCATCTAATACATTGACAAGAGATTAGAGGCAAGACCTGGAACATACACCACATTATTGAAATTACCATGGTCAATATCAATCCTACCCTTTCCCATACTGTCAGTCAGAGAGTTATCTCCCAAAACAATTGGTGGACATTTCGACATGTTAAGAGAGGAAAATATCTCCCTTGTCAAAACCATATGTCTGGAAGCTCCAGAATCAATGATGAAGCTAGGTGAGCTTGAGGTGCCAGCGACCAAGGCATGTACTCTCTCCTTGTCTTCTAAATTTGATCCTCCTTCCCTCTTCTTTGAGCAATCGGGAAGGGAGATCTTGTTCTTCTCTAGGATTTGGGTCAACATGTCAATTTTTTTTTTCATACAAGAGATCTCAGGATGATATCCCTTATTGCAGTATGTGCACTTGTCTATTTCTCCTTTGTTCTTCTTCTTCTAGGGGTTTTTCTTGGAGCTTGAGGACTGCTGTTGAGACTTTGCCTTGTCTCTCTTTTTCTCAGGTGGATTTTTATCGTTTTTATTGCTTTTTGAATCCACCTTCAAATCTCCAGCAACCAAAGCTTGGTTTTTGGAAGGTTTGATGGTGCCCATCATCACCAATTTATCTTGCTCCTGAGTGAGGGATTCCATGAACTCAACAAGCTTAGGAATCTTCTAGGTTCGAGCTGTCAATTTAGTGGCATAAAAGGTTGAAAAAAACACTGAATAGTCAGGACCAAACTTTGAGAGAATGGTCAAAACTAGTTTCTCCTCCTTATTTTCAATCCCACATTGTTTTAACTGCAAAACAAGGGCCTTAAACTTGGTATAATAGAGTTGCAATGATTTGAAGCTACTGGGACTCAATGAGATCAATTCATTATCGATTTGATGTCCTCTCATATCATCGATATTTCCAAAAATATCTTCAAGCTTATCCCAAACCTCATTAGGAGATGTCAATAAATCAAGATGAAAGAGGAGGTCTCTTGAAATACTCAGACACAAAAGACCATAGGCCTCATCCCTCCTATTGTGCCATTTGATTTTCTTTGCACCTGCACTGGGATCTGCCTCAGTAGCGATGGTAAACTTGTAGAGAAATTTATCTCTCAAAAATATCTCCATCTCATCTTTCCATTCGAACAAATTGAATGGAGTCAAGATGATCCTTTCAGATTGGTCCATATCTTAGCTCCTGTGCCCTTCAGTCAATAGAATGCGCTCCTAGTCAGTGATGTAGAAATTGAAATAACAATTTGGAAGGAGAGAAATCGATCTACAAAGGATCTAATACCATGTGGAAATTGAACCCAAGAGATATATCAATTATACTCACAAAATTGCTAATCAAACATGCAAAATTCACACAAAAGGAGACTGAAATTGGAGCATAACTTAATACTGTATTGAATAAGTGCACATTCTCCAACCATATGAAGTAATAGGCTAATAAAAAATATAATTACATGAGATATTTGAAAGTACTAGGTTTCTATTCGAATTGGTCAAAAAGCAAGCTTACTAAAACAAGTCAAATCCCCCATAGGTGCAAAAGGGATTTTTTGAATCAATGAAGATCCTCACAAATTAGATAAAGAAAGTGGAAAAGATAATAAGTGGTGGAAAGACAAATCATTCATGCTTTTGTATGGATAAAAGGAAGGAGGATGATGTGGTCAAAAAACAAGGCAAGTTCCCCTAGACTAGCTTTTCCTTTATGCCTTAAAACTGCTGTAAAGCAAGGCAACTTTCAGAAAAAGAAAATATGTGCTTTATGGAACCAGGAATAAAGAAGACATGATAAATATGTTTCTAGGATGATTCCAAATTTCTCCATGAACCAGTTTAGCAAGTATTGACTTCTAGGAACATGTAGTAGTCAACTAGCATGGAGGGGGAATTTAGGAATCTAGGAATAAGACAAAAATGATTTAATTAATGTCAAATATGGGTAACTATGGGTTTATTATTATAACAATTACCATGTACTGGAAAAACCCCCACTTTGTCGCAAAGGTGGTCTTGTGTCGATCTTTCTTTGCAATTCGAATATGATGGTAACCAGAAAAATCATCGGTGAATGAATAAATATCTTGACGCCTGACATTCTCCAGTACCTCATGCATAAATGGAGTCATAAATGGGTCATGTAAACAAGCGTCGTTTAGGTTTCTCAATTCAACGCAAATTATTACTTCACCAGTATCCACCTTTTCTTGTACTACTATCAAGTTTATCCATTATGATTATTTGATAGGATCTATAATACTTGCATCCAACATTTGGTCCAACTTTGTTTTGAATTTATCTTTATACCATGGATTCAGTTGGTATGGTTGTTTCTTGATCGGTTTTGCGTCGGGCCTCAAATGTATTTTTATTTCTCCCATATCTCCAAGGATCCCCTTCATCTCTGAAAATTTTGTAGGGAATAGATCCTGGAACTCATGCAATAATTCCGTGATCTTTCCTATACTCTCATGATCCCAATAATCTCTGATATTGACAAAATTTGAATTTTTTGGTGAACCAATATTAACTTTCTTAATTTTGAGTGGAATCAGGAATTGGTTGCTATAAATACCAAGCCCTTCCACTTTGCGTGTACCTTCAAATTTTGGAATGTGTACATTAAGTTGGTCATCATCATCAAGTTCTCTCGTCACGTTTTATCATCCCATCCAATGGTGGATTGTCGCGCTACTCTGGTTGAAGTTTGTCATCACGATAGGGATATATTCAAATATCTTCACTTTCATCACTTGTAATGCAAGATTAATGGAAGTATGGTCATCTGCGAACTCAAATGTATGTGTGAATCTAGTAACTAACTCCTCCCATTCAATATTTCATTGCCGCAACTCAACTAATGTATTCCAATTCCTTGGTATCATGTCCAGTGTATGTATGAAGTGATGAACCCACTCTTTTGGAGGATATGCATGTGATCATGTTGTGCAAAAATACTCAATATGATATGTCAAACCTATATACTTGCGACCCGTATAATTGATCTCTTCTCCAAATTCAATCTCCAACAATATTCTACATTGCGGCCACTCGAAGATAGATTGTTTATGTGTACCCCACCATGTGGTAAGTGTAGCATTCAACACAAAGTCTAAATAAGACAATTGTTGTGATTCTGTAACCTTCACTTCAAACTATGTTAGAAAATATGTAAGGTTAGTTAAACCTTCATATGTAGGTATGTCACTTTCCTCAACTCCTACCTATCGCACAGACCTTATGGTTCTTGCGCATTTCCTCATAGATACTTCGTGCATCAAATTCTGCCAATTTTCTAACACTTCACCCGAATCAAATGTACAGGAGCTAACACTCCACCAACTCAGCTTTCCATCAGCTGTTGGTTTATATAGTCATCTCCTACAAATGTGTTATTATAGATATGTCCGAGATAGTCATATTGTCCTTCATTGTGCACTGGTTCGACATATCTTCATTCTTCTAGTGGATTAATTGGCGTGGACACCCTTATCTATGAATATTCAAATGATAAGATTATTCTCTTAAAATTTATGATGGTATGGTTATTTATCGCCCAGTCGATCCCAAAGAGTGTACGATATGGGTTTGTATCACCGACAATGTCTATCACTTCAAAATATGCATATGTCCTCATGCCTTCTATTTCGACAGGTACCTGAGTCAGCCGGCCAATAGGTAGGACCTTCGACTAATTTTCTATCCTGAGATAAATGGGAGACCAATCCAGTCATGGTTTTACCATGCTTTCCCATGTATGTCTTGTCAAAATATTTACATCAGATCCCATGTCTAAAATGATATCATCCATATCATAATCACCTATCTATGCAGTCATTCTTAGCTTGCGACTGATTTTTAATCTTTTTCCAACATGGGGAAGTCTTTTGTCTAGTCACAGCTCGTCTTGAGTTTCTTCTATTAAAGTTGTCAATTCTGCGACAACATCTTTATCGTGGATCAACGATAAGAATCTTTTGAAAAATTATTTAAGTTTAATGACCTTTCTTGTTGCTTTCTTTCTAAATAGCTGATCTAATCTTTCAGAAATCTCCCTTACTCGTCCTCTTGGTAATGTGGGAGCCGACATCAATGCTTGATTATTGTCGATGAATTCTGGTCAGGCATCCAAGAATATTTCCTTTTCTCTCTGGACATCGAACGATGTCTTATTTTGTGCTACTAATTTCACTTGTGATTGGTCATGTTGTACATTTTGGTCTGCTTCAGTTGCAACACCTCCTCTTGTCATGAAAACAATGTTTTATTCTCTCAACTCAACATAAATAATTTGTATGTTCTGGTAGGGATTTAGGTTGGTATTCTACACAGGAATTGGATTTCCCATATTTTTTGGAATTTAGTAATCTATTGAGGGAAGTCCTCAATGATGTGGTCGATGACTTTACAATACGAACATTCCTTCACAAGAATCACATAGTATCGAGCTAAATGTCCTGGTTTTCCACAATTATAGTATATGATTTGGCCTCTTCCGCGACCAAATCCTCCTCCTCCTTGTTGTTGTCCTCAACCCCAAAAATTTCCACCCCCTAGGTTGAGCGTAGTGTTGTTGCGGTGGATATTGGTTTTGTTGATATTGGGCAAGTGGTTATTGAACATATGTGTATTGAGATTGCACTCTCTCAACTTGTATCTACTTGTCATTCTTCATCAAGTAGGTATCCATCATTTTCTCTTGCAGAAGATGGAATGCTATGTAATCATTCTCATCATGTCGTATAGATTTGAAAAATATGCAATACATACTAGCGTGTGTACTTACAATATTATGCAAGTACAAGCATTCTTATGACCGATGACCTTGGGCTTGACATATTCTACAACAAGGAATCCATTGTGTATTTGTCGATTTTGGTGCTCCTGCTACGACATAGTTCATGAGAACCAAGCAGTTATCTTTATGGTGTCCCTTTTTTCTACATAAATTACACTAGAGTTATTCTTGGATCTCTTTCCCTTTGATCTTAATGTCCTAGAGTTGCAGCGTAAGGTTAACTAGTTGCGACTGAATCTACATCCTTCCTACACTAGTCTCTCCAATCGGTGAGGATTTTAAATTCATTTCTATCTCGATAGGTTCTGTCTACGACACAATATGTTTTTGCATCAACGTTATTCAGATGTGTAGAGATAGTGGTGCAATGAACCATTCCTTGTGTTACACATCTGAATGCTTCCTTTGGCCATCAATGTCTTAAATCTCTGGTCAAAGTCCTAAACCGACTCTGTAGGTAACTGATTGATTTATTTAATTTCTTTGATGCACTGTGACTCATATTTCATCTTTATGAACTTGTCTATTAATCCCACTCAAATTCGATCGAGTTTTTTCAGTGCAACTCCCGCTGGAACTATAGTGATCTTCATGTACCGGTCTAGTGTAAGACCTATTATGGTTGTGATCATCTGCACTTGATTTATCACTTAATCTTGGACCTGTCACATGGTCCTTTCAAATTCACATAGAAAACAATGGTGCTCTGGTTCTTCTAACCCATTTCCATTAAATATAAGCAACTTAATATCGTTTCCAACCATTATATTGACTCCTGTTACACTTAGACAAAAAAATTGACTAGCCGGACTCCCTTGTTTTCTATTCACAGTGTTAGTATTACTTTTATTTACAAAAACACTAGGATATGAGTTTCTAGATCTTACCTCCGATGATGTGCATGGGGTTGTAGGTGTATCGTACTCGTGCTTTGGATTTAGAGATTCTGCTTCTTCTTCTTCTCTTTTGGATATCGACTGTTATTCCTCTTCTTTGTCGTAAGAACCTTCATCAAGATGTGACGCTAGCTCATAGTTTTCTCCTTTGTTTGTACAGAAACTTCCTCTTCTTGCCACAAATTTTCTTCTCTTTCCGACCAAAATCTTCTTCCACTCCTTAAACCTCCACCTTCTAGTTCAGTTCCACTATCAGCAAGGAAATCTCAACTTACTTTTCTCCGTTTTTCATGCACTTATTCTATGACATATCCCAAATTTTTGCATGAATTCCTTTTAACTGTCAGACTCCATTCTCAGGATTCCTTTCTCGCATATAAGCATCTTTATCTAGGTTTTCAATATGTCATCATGTCAAGTATTTGCCTCGTGGTCCTTGGAAATTTTTTATTTTCACCTCACTATATGATGTTATTGTGTCGACAACAAACTCAGTAATGTATCCCTCCATAATATTGTCTAGCCAAAAATCAACAGCCCTCGACACAGGGTTACTAGTACTTTTTAGTCGTTGAATCAACTATGGGTTCCACTCTGTCGGTTGTCCTCCTTGGAAATTATTTCTCTACGTTGCTAACTTCGATAACCATTCATATAACACAATATGGAAATAAAAAAAGAAAATATCGTGAATATACGTATAAAGGTATCACTCCAACCACCTCGTCATATTCAACCATGATCCTTTACTTTCCTCTTGTGTAAACTCTAATGCTTTAAAATCCACCCAGTCTTGGATTTATAGCTTTGTTGGATGCCAAAACATGTCCCTCACAAAAATGATTCACAGTCTCGACAATGGAACCATTTGTTGGCGTTTAGTCCCCTTAGACCCAGGTTCGGACCTTTCGATGCGTGCAACAAAGCCCAAGATATAAGCCTGACCGAGTAAGGATCAGTCGAAAGCACATGCGACATAGATGTAATCTCACCTGAGATATCTCTAATGGGTAACTACTAGAACCATGTTTCTGTAGCTGGGTGGGTGTTTCTTCTCCTTTGGAACCTCAACAAATTGGTCAACCGAAGTCGGTGGGTGTATTACCTAACCTTATTGTGTGCAGATAAGACACTACTTAACTTATTCATCATAGAGACTATAATAGAAATATAAGCTTTAACATACAATTTATCTATCAATAGTGTGACTCGTGTATAAGGGAACTCATTCATAATAAAATACATAAACAATTAATCAAAATATACATTCATGTGACTCAATCACATTCATCATATACATTCATATACATTCATGCAACATAAACACATTCATCTACTCAATGACACAGTATTTAACGTGGAAACCCATGAAGGAAAAAACACAAAGGCGCTCTTCATTAAGCATGAGAAAGATAAGGAAATTTTGGTCTACGCACTAAGATGTATGTTGTGTCCTAGATATTCTTATTTTATCCATACAAACTTATCCCTCCTCTCATTCTCTCTGGTCTTCTGTCACTCAATATTCTCCTACTTGACTCTACTGTTGATCTGCACACATCTTGGATCAACTACTCTTCTATATACTTCTTTGCACTCACCTGTAGATTACTCGACTCTTCTTATAGACACAAAACAACTAACTAACTTTGTAAAAAAAACTAGAAGCAAATCAAAGTAACTGAGCAAGTAAGTCAAAGTAGGTAAGTAATCTACATACAACTACGGTTCCTCCTTCTTATAGACTCCTACATGTCACTATCATCCGACTTCATTTAGTTATCGAACAAGCTATCATTCCTATTATAGTGACACTTGTTAGTAGACATTAATGGCCTAAATTACAAATATTCTTTCATTCCTTACAACTCGTGTGACTCCCGTAGACTCTAGCCTACCTCGTACCCATGATATTCCTTGAACTGTCATTTTCAGCTGTTGCACCACTGCATGCCTTCTCTAGCATGGTTCCTTATATCACGGTTGATCTCATCGCATATTTTCCTTCTATGATGACTTATCTTATGTCACTAACTCTTCCTTCGTGAACTCTTTTCCTTCATGACTCTCTTCCTTCATGAACTCTTCTTCTGTCGCAACTTCCTCTACGACTACTTCTTGCCTTAGCTCTTTCTTCCTTATCTACTTTTGTTCTTCCTTCATCTGCTTCTATTTTTCCTTCTCTACTTCAGTTGCAACTTATTTTCCTTCCTACGACTAGACTCTTTACCTTCTTGGGCAGGATTCTAACTGAATTATGCCTATCTTTCCCTAGGTCCAACACACATGCAAAAAATTCTAACAGGATTCTAATATCATCTCTGGCATTAGTTATTTGTTCCCCTAGCTTAATTATTCTTCGCTTATCCTCAACTTTATCCTTTTTCAATTTATGCACATTTGACATGTATGCTTGATTGAGTGATACTTGAATAGAGTCCTTTGTAGTGGATATCCCTATATATTCTCAATAATTGGTGTCTCTATTGTAATTTTCATTGGTGTAACTCTTGGAAGCTATAGATTATTTCCTTTTTCCTTGCCACCCCTTTCTTACATTCATCAAATACAAAAGACCCTAATGATGATACTACTTTATAATTAGAGGGGGTGAAAATTTCCAATCCTAATTTTTGCAATGGAAAGTTCCCTGCTACGATAGGTGGAATATAAGTTTTAGTGGGAACCTTAGTTATAGGATATTGAATGTCCATATTGTTAAGTTTTATTATTTTGCTTAGATGATATATTAAAACAATTTAACACTATTAGGATCACTGAAAGAACAACAAGCACAGAAACATAAGAACGCAAAGATTTTCCTCAGGGAAACCACAAGGGAGAAAACCCCACAAATATTCCTCAGTATAGAGCTCGACCAAAGCAGTGTAAAACCCAGACAACTACTTCTCTCTTCTTTCTGGTGCACTTGTCATTCTCTCTCTTGCAAAACTTGCTTGAGTGAGTGTGTACAAATGAAGGGAAGCGCATCCCTATTTTCATTCTTCAGTTGACTTGACCTATGACCTAACATGGCCGATTTGTCTAGTAAGAGACCAAAAATAATACTTATTATATTGACACTTGGATAATATTGACCCGACTTACATCCGGAGGTTTACATTGACTCTTTCAATGACTCTTACATGACCAAACTCATATCCTAATGGAGGAACAGAATCAGTACATTTGGGATATATTCTGAAGTTACAATACTTTAACACTCCCTCTTAACTAGGAAGGTATTCAACCAAGGTATCAGCTGCTACCACAAGTGTACAACTGAATAGAGAGTCTCTATATGTCATAGGAATTTTTGGAACACCATCATACATATTCATTGTCGATCTCAGTTGGATCATCTTCTGCAATCTCACTATGTAAATAATGAATCATCTTCTATGCATACTGGATCATCTTCTGTCACATCAGTATATGGATATTGAATAATATTCTACATCATGTTCTGTCACATCAGTAAATGGATACTAAATCATCTTCTAGATCATCTTTTGTCACATCAGTATATGGATATTGAATCATCTTCTGCAACATCAGTATGTAAATACTGAACCATCAATAACAACCTCATTAGCATGTTTGTGCTAAAAAAAAACAATATATAATGTTAGATCATCATCTGCATCACTAGCATAGAGATGCTAGACCATCATCATCACTGTCAACATAAAAATGTTGAATCAAACATCATCATCAGTATAGAAATACTCATGCTATCTCAACAATCATCTCAACAATCAACAATCATCAGTGTAACAATACTGATACTATCTCAACAATCATCTCGACAAACATCGGTATAACAATACTAGAACTATCATCTCAACAATAATCAATATAAAAATACTGGAACTATCATCTCAACAATCATCGGTATAACAATACTGAATAAAATATATTGGTATAAAAATATTGAAGATACATCTTTCCCTGTAACTATTTTGGATCAACATCACGGTGAGTTCTCTGGTAGATCCATCTGTGAATTTTGTCTAAGTTACTAACTATTTCGATCCAAAAATCCTAGTTAGATAGATGGATCTTCTTGGGGACCAAAAATCCTTATCTTGGCTTACAAACCCACTTGGGTTAAACTGATCTATCTAGACAAACTAATCCCCCTAGGATCAACAGGCCTCATCTAACTTACTAACCATTTTGGGCCAACAAGCCTAGCCAGACTTACCCTACTCTAGGCTGAGCTACCACCACTGCATCCTTCTTCCATCTACCATCACTCCCTCTTTCGAGAGAGGTCCTTTCAGACTACACCAAGCTTGTCTTGAAAGTATTCAAAATTTACATGAGCAATAAGCTTAGTCAACACATCTGCTACTTGTTCCTCTATAGGAACATACTTGAGATTTATAGCTCCTTTCTGAACCATACCCTGGATGAAATGATATCTAACTTTGTTGTGCTTTGTCTTGTCATGAAACATGAGGTTTTATATCATCTTGATACAAATATGATCATCACAAAGGATATCAGTAACACCTATCTTTGCATCAAATAGTCCTGCCAACATCTTGTGAAGCCATACTACTTCACTACAGGATGAACATGCTGTAATGTATTCAAAATATTTCATGCTAAGTGCAATACTGGTATTCTTTATACTGAACCAAGAGATCATGCCTGCTCCTAGACCTAAGCAACATCCTAAAGTGATTTTTCTATCTTTGGCATTGCCTTCCCAATTTGAATATGTAAATCCATGTAATCTGGTCTCGCCACTTGATGCATATCTGAGACTATAATCTAAAGTCCCCTTTAGATACCTCATGTAATGTCCCAAATTTTGGCATTGGGTTAAAATGGCCAAATCACATTTTCCATATTCATGAAAGTTGTCAAATGGATGCTAAAAGTCAAATAATTGCCAAGGTGGAAAATCACTAGTTTCCTAGCTTGGGGGTGGAAGCTTTGAGATTTGGAATAAGGGGGATAATAAATGATATTTAGACATTAAAATGGGATAAATATTTAATAATGTATCTTATTAAATAAATACAAGAGAAAATGGAAGTGGCAATGGGGCATGAAGACACATGGAGACTATGGGGCCCACAGTAGCTAGAATTCCTATGTTAAATGGTATCTTTCTCTTGCAAATTTGAATATATGGGAAGTCTAATGTTTTTGTATGGATTATAATGTTAATATAATTTTCCATATACTTCACAGGTTGAAATTGGTATGAATTTTAACTTACATGTGAAAGGAAGAGCCAAATGGGAGTTTCATGGACACTTGGCTAGATTCCCCTTACATTTATGACATCTATGACACCAATGATAAAGATTCTATGAAAATTATGAAACAAGTCAGATATAAAGGCTGACATACTAACATAATGATATGTCAGGATTGAATAGAGCATCTTAGAGGTCGAATTTGGGATTTGGAGAAGGCCAAGAGGCTCCTACTCAAATTTGGGAGAAGAGGGAAGGTGAAGAGAGAGGCCACATGGCATAGCATGAGCAGCCACACCAATTCGACTTGGATTTGGTTTATGGATGGATTTGGAACCTTATAATACCAATATTTTTTATAAAATATAGGTATCAGCCATGCGAAGAATATTTTTCTCATTTGTGAAATTGTCATTTGTGAATTGTGAGAGCTAGTGGATGACTAGTTTTCTTGCTTAATCCAATTTCGAGGGTGAAAGATTCCCATCCTAGTTGGTGTTTGGAAAATCCACTCAGGTATTTCATGGATATTTAATGGAGTCTTATTTGTAGGTGTAATCTATAGGAAATAATGTGTATTCTTCTATTGCAGCACTCTCTCTCAACTATTTCCAGTTTTCACACCATATTCATGCCAATGGAGGGATTGCGCTTTGGGTGAGCTATTGATCTCTTTTTGGAAGATTATAATGATCATTATATTATGTTATGATGTATATGCTCTATATTTAATGTTTATAATACTCTCAGTTTGAAATACCCAAAATAATTCATGTAAAAATGTTGAACAATGAAGAAATAGTGTCATTTCCCCACTATCTTATTGTGAACCATGGTAATGCTGATGATTTCAAATTGGGAGAGCCTTTAATTGTCCATTTCTGATTGTAATAAGTTAAATATTATATTTTATTCATTATTATAAAGTTTCAAGTCTAAATTCCCAATATTTGTATGTCAAAATGACTTTTAATGAGCAAACAATGACCATTTGCACTCCATTTTGATATATGCCATGGTATGCTTATTATTTTGAATGGAGGAATGTATCTATGATAAATTTATGATATATTGACTGTAATTAATGTGTATTTAAAGTCTCATTTTCATTACTTAAGCATTGGAAGCCATTTTACTCATTTTTATTGCATTGGGAGAAGATTTGGTGCATTTTCCCCAAGGGTCGAAATTGTGACTTGGGAGTTGTTTTGGAAAGAGTCATAACAGCTTGTGTAAACAGAACCATGATTCATATTAGCCTTTGAAAATGTACCTTACACATACCCAGACTCTATTCATAAATTCAAGGGATTTTGGGATCATTTGTGAAGCCATTTCCGACAATTACCCAGGGGGAATTGGAGCCCCAATTTGCTAGTAAAGGCTCCTACTTTGAACAGAACATTAAACAAGTTTACAGAAGTATTTGGGAGGTAAAAAAACATAAATGAGCATGATATTTAGGTTTTATTATCATTCATTTACCTTCAGAGAAAATTTGGAAGCATTTGGGTCAATTTGGAGGTCTAGACATCAAAACTAGTCAAGAGCCAAAATTGTGAAAAAATTAGAAAATTGGGCATTTTAATAAAATTCCAAAAAGGGGACATTACACGTCATTACATTTTTCTCTCCAATTAGGTGAATATATTTGGGATTTACCATGTATTGACTTAGGGTGTTAACAATAAAACATATATAAGGTCTTGTATTGGTTAAGTACATTAGGGAACCATTAATTTGTCTGTATAAGGTGGCATCAACTGCTTCTGAAGTATCATAATTCAATAAATTCAATTTTTTTGTCATCAAAGTAGACATATCCTTGCAATCTATCATTCCAAATATCTTTAGAATTTCTATTGCATATTTTCCTTGGTTTAGGAAAATCTCGTCTAGACATTGCCATACCTCAAGACCTTGAAACTAATTCATCATTCCAAGATATTTCATCTCAAATTCCACAACAATATTCTTCTTATATTCGATGATGGGCGTATCTTCACCTTTCAAGAATAAATCATCTACATATAGTAGTAATTTTAAAAACCCATCATCCTCAAATTTATAGTAGAGGTTGGAATCTTCTTTACTTTTGGTAAATCCCAAGCTCATTAAAAATCCATTGATTCTTCCATACCATGCTTTGGGTGCTTTCTTTAAACCATACAATGCCTTCTTGAGTCTACATACATACGTTTTATGATAAATAGTCTTGAATCCTTTTGGTTGTTCTATATGTACTTCTTCTTCAATCAATCCATTTAGAAAGGTTGTCTTTACATCCATTTGATGTAACTTCCACTTCATGTTGGATGCCAAGGAAATGATGGTTCTGATTGAGGTGTACCTAGCCACTGGTGAAAATTTCTCCTCATAGTAGATTCCCTCTTTATGAGAGAATCCTCGAGCTACAAATATTGCCTTATATTTCTCTATACTACCATATACTGAGTGCTTAGTTTTGAAGATCCATTTCGAGGATACCAGTGACTTGTCTTTCAATCTCGATACTATTTCCCATACATCATTTTTTAGAATGGATTGGTATTCCTCGACCATTGCATCAACCCACTCTTTTGATTTCTTTGATTCTTCAAAACATGTCGGTTCATTATCAACTATATCACACATTAAAGCCACATAACTAGGGCATGGATTTGGATTCTTTCTTTCTCTTATGGTTCCTTCTGGGACACCATGTACTTTTGCTTCTTCGATTACTTCATGAGCATAGGCAGATTTTATCTTTCATGAAATCATTTCACTGGGAAATTCTTCAGGTAACTAAGGTTCTGTCATATCATGATCATCAAGAATTTTATGTTCTTCTTCGTTCCTAACTATTTTAGCAATTTCTGTGGCTTTGGGAGTTTCATGCTCCTATTCATCTTCATTATCTTTCTTTAACTTTCTGAAAGTTGTATCTTTGTCAAATGTGACATATTTTCTACGTTCAATTTAATGGTATCTTAGGATATAGATTCAACAATCCTTTGATTGCTCACTATATCCTACAAACAATCCCTTCTTTCCTGAAGGATATAACTTTCATCATTTCTCCTTGGGAAGGTGTATGTACACATGAAAACCAAATATCTTTAAGTGACTTACTTAAGGATTTTCTCTGGAAAACATCGCTTCTAGAGTCTTATTTCCAAGGACACTATGAGATATTCTATTCTATACATATATTGTTGTTATGCTTGCTTCTGCCCATAGGTACATTAGCAGATCTTGATCATGTATCATGGATTTCATGACTTCCATGATAGATCTATTCTTTCTTTCTTCCACACCATCTTATTGTGAATTATAGGTGTTAGCACCAGAATTGATCCCAAAGGTT
>LPNX010488648.1:273861-340489 GCA_001517045.1 Pseudotsuga menziesii | reverse complement strand
ATATATATATATATATATATATATATATATATATATATATGTAAGTGAAATTATAAATTGTTTGTAAGATTGGTTGAAACAAAACCCAGAACCATTGGGCGATGGAGTCAATATATACAACAAAAATAATTAGAACTTAAATGCAAATGATTTCAACACAGGGGAAAGGTAGCCACTCAATCACAGTCGATTTATAATTCTCTAGTGGAAAGGAGGAACATGAATAGACCATCAACATAGAGCATTGTAAGAAATGAATTCTGTCTTAACTTTAGAAGAAACTTTGGTGAATACATGAAACAACAGACGGAGCATAGAAAGTATGAATTCTGAGCTGTTATACCCTAAGTCTCAGATATGAAAGAAAACAAAATGGAAAGGAAAACTGGAATAACATTCACATAAAAAAGGAAATAACAGACTGTAAGTGCGAACAACACATGAATCCCTGTATAAGAAATGTCGATCTTGGCTTTGCAATTATATTAAACTCTCTTGAAAAACATGCACAGCAAAATTACAATGGTTTCAACCCTTTCTCCTTCTTCAGGAGGTATATTTATAGTATTCTGGACTTCCTAAACCAACATTTGGGATTCAAAATTTGTCACAACAGAAGGACATATTCTAACAGCCTCTTAGGTGGCATATTGGATGCGGCTTGTATGAAACATCTAGATAATGAAATGTAGAATGTGGGATGCAAAAAGGTATAAGGGTACTCCACAATCTTGTCTGGCGGATGATGACTGTACAGACTCCTTTGAGATAAGTGATCATTGGGGTGGGCATGCAACACCTGGAAAATATCTCGTGCACCATCATCGTTACTTCTACTGATGCATTTTGAGTTTGGTTGACCCATATTGGTGGATGATTCTCCATGCATCAGGACCAGGAAAAGGCATAGAAACCATTTCATAAGCTTGTGCCCTGAGCTCCATTGCTTCCGAGTATGAGGCCATGGGGACCTTGGAGAACGTGGCTTTAAAGTCAAACCATAACTCGAAATCATTGGCCAATTTGTCAAAAATGACCTTCCTGGAAAACGCTTGTTGCATATCCTTGAATTTGTTGTGATCCAATCGATAGTTTACTAGGAATTCCTTATAATCCTTCTAAAAGAGTAAAGGATCCATCTCTTCCTAGAAAAAGGGGAGCCCCCTACTCGTCAACGGTCTGAAGAGCTTGATGACCTCTTGGAGTTTGTGCTTAGTGAGCTCTATTTTGGCTAGAACTGTCTCCATCATCTTGTGTTTAGCTATCGCCTTTCTGGCTTCAGAGACAACAACGACCCTGTTTTGAAGACTGTAACTGCTATAGGCCTCATCCAACAAGGAGCTCAGGAAGGTTATGGCATTTTCTGCGGTCTCCAAATGTTTTTTGTTCAATTCAGCCCCTACTATTTGGACTTGCTTCTTGGCTTCTCTCATAGCAAATTCCAGGTCCTCAATAACACTGAGATAGAGTCAAAACTTGTCAGCTTCTATGATGATCTGGTCCCATATCCGATGCTTCATGCCTTGAAAGGCAATTTTGCCGATCACTTGTTGGCCCAACTTATCATTTTGTTGAGTCAGTTCTTGGCATTTTTCTTCGGCCCTTTCTCTACCTTGTTTCTCTTTAACTCTTTCCTTTTTTACTTCTTCAACTTGCTGCCTTAGTTTAACGAGATTGGTATATTTTAGGCCTATCTAGGACATTGATTTGGAGAGGGAGATGGTGTCTAATCCTTCAGTCGTACCTGTGGACTGAATTTCCTTCTCTATATTTTTGCTCTAAATTTCACTTTCCTTCGTTTCCAGTCTAGATTTTAACTCCGCTTTGCTATTCCTCAGGAGCTGGATATCTACTTCCCATTGCCTCCCCTTTTCTTCAAGCTTTAGCAGCTTAGCTTGGCTATCAGTAATCCTAGAATTCAATGCCTCTTTCTCCTTTTCAAAGTCAGCCAATTCATCCGCTTGAGCGAGCTTGGAGCTGGGGATTCTTAACTTCTTTTTCAAAGTCTGTATCTCTTTATCTCTATCATTGAGCATTTTCTGGACCAAACTCCCTCCTTGCGCAGATCCCTCCATTTGTATAGCTTCCTTTTGCAAGTTGTTTATTTGGGCTTTAAGTGCTTTGATCTCCACCCTCGACTTCCTTAAAATATTATAAGTTTTCTCCTTACTCTCTTCTGACTTGAAAAATTGTATGGTAGCTTTAAGTAGTCTGGTATTCAATATATCCCAGGTTCTTTTTGTTCAGGTGTATGATGTCAGAAGTGGGAACCTTTGAGAGACTTACATTGACCTCGGACACCTTATTTCCTACTGCCAAGGCTAAGATAAGGGTATCGATGGCATGATCCCTTATAGTTTTTAGTGCCACATTGGGCTGAGGTAGCTATGCGGCTTCTCTCTATAGTTTTGTTGTTCCCTCGAAGGTTTTATCATCTCTTTCTCAATAAGACCTCAACGATTCCTCTTTGGATGCATGCTCATTAGGACTCTACCCATCGAATATGTACTCCTGTATCTGCAATTTGGCCGGCTCAGGCTCCACCTATTGCTGTACCTTTACTAAATTCTTCTTCTTTGCTTTTCCCCTTTTAGCCTAGACCAATTTCCGTTCAGGCTCTATTTTCTGCTTCTTGGGCATGCTGGCAGTGTCCACTTATTTGGTGTTCATGGGCTCTATGCTCCCTCTTTTTATCGAACTAGACGAATAGCTGACCAATATGAGTATCCCCCTGCAATCGCTACTATAGTAGCCAACTCCTTTTGTGGAGAAACTGCTCCAGGCAGCTGCGAGCCAGTGTCCTGCTCGGTGCTAGTATCCATAGGGGCAGGATTAGGGAAATTTCCCCAATTCTCTTTTTCTCTGAGTCCAAGAACCTCCGCGTGCTCAAAGGGCTGTCATTTGAGAGTTGTTCTTCTCTTGGAGATAACCTAGTGATGATCATAATTTATTGCTTGGTCTTGGGGAAATTCCATGCCTCTGAGTGAGTTGGAGACCAGGGGCAATGCAGCCCTATTTCTGACTATGTATGTCCCTAATTTCCAAGGAAAAACCAAATTTGAACTCTTCGTGAAGTTCAAGATGTGCTCCTTCTCGACCATAAGTTTTTGCCGGATTAATTCCAAGAAGAAAATCCTAGGGGTTAAGAAAGCTAGAAAGATGTATGCCGGATGTATGAAGCCATATAGTGTTATGGTTGTCCCAAAATATAAGAGGAACCAGTCCTCTATCTTCTTGCTTTTCGACAATTGTAGCATTTGCTTCATTTCAGGAAACACCCTAGGCAGCCTCTCTTGAAAGAAGAATTCATATATTTCGGCCATCAATTGGTTCATGAATTTACAGTAATCAGTGGCCATTTCAGCAGTGATTTCCAATTATGGTACCTGCAAGTCCTCCTCATTGTAGGCTATGAACATCCTTAGAAAAAAGGACTGGAACCTGAACGTTTTGTCATCGTGGAAGTTCGCTAACTGAGAACGAATGTTCTTGGCTAAGAAATCATCAAACTTAAGGTGACAAGACTGACCTGATTGTCCAAGCAATTTGAGTTCGGCCGGGAAAGTATCTAAGATGAATAAAAGACTCAACAACGACTCTGGGATGTATGTGTCGGTATCTAAACCTAGGAATTGACTAGCCATGGATATGCCCCATTGAGTTTCTTCATTGAACTGGCTGAGGTCAATGGGTTCACCATCAGGCTTAGAATAGTTCTTCAGGAAGGCTTCTTTACTTTCATAAGTAGACTCTCTAAAATAGCATATAATGTCTTCTTCTTGGTAGTCTTGGGATATATGGACGAATTGGTCGGGGATATCTAGGGTTTTGCGGATGACAGAGGCTTGAACAGGGTAGAGGATTNAGACTCTCTAAAATAGCATATAATGTCTTCTTCTTGGTAGTCTTGGGATATATGGACGAATTGGTCGGGGATATCTAGGGTTTTGCGGATGACAGAGGCTTGAACAGGGGAGAGGATTTTGGACTTAGAATTATTCATGATAACTCCTTCAGTGACAGAGAAATTATCTGTGCACCAATCGACAAATTCAGGGCACTTGGGGGTTTTTTTGACAGAGAAAAAATGAAAGAAAGACATAAAAACACCACAGGTATCTCTACCCCGGTTCTTACAATCTTCCAATTTTCCCTTGGTGGTTTCGATAGTTTCTCCCATCAGGATGGTATCATAAACCTTAGAGTTTGCATCTAACAGGTGTTCCTCCATTCTCAGATCTGATACCTATGGTTCTATATCATCTCTCACCCCCACTACTTCCATTGAGACAATTTTCAAATAATATTGAAGGAGTATCAAGGGCCTACCTTGTTCTGTAGCGTGGTCACCTAGCTGGTCTGAGCTAGCGCTCTGGATGTGACTTGGATATTTGACAACTTTGAGGTTTCAGAAAATACAAATCTTTGAGCTTTGTGTGGGCCTTTTATATCGTTTTACACAATATAGCCTTTGCGCATCTCCCGGGCTGCTTGCACTGTAGATTTAGCCTCCGCGATCTCAGACCGTATATATATGGGGCTCCCATTACTACATGTGTTCTTACTTTGTGCGTATGCAACTTCACCATTGATTGAGATCAACTTCCTTCACGATTGTTGATCTGAGCGGACCCCAACCATTTTCGCGTAGTGAGGTTTCATTTCCCCCCGTGCTACTCCAGATTGCGAAATGAATCATAGTCTTCGATCTACCTTTGCCTGCAGAAGTGTCGTTGATCAAAACGGCCTGTACCACTTTTCACAATCCATATTTGCATCTTCCTCTTTGTAAGTTTGGGATGTGAAATGGCTCTCAGCCGTAGATCTTCTTGGGCTCCAATCTTGATCGTTGGATGCGTTCGAGTTTTAAACTATTTCGCAAGGATGAAAAGCGGATTCCGGTTGGGTAGGTTCACCGTGCGAAATGCTTTGATGATGTTGATATGCCCTCTAGTCGTCTACAGCCATTGATTGAGACCCCCCTTTAGTGTGTCTAATATTTCCTCTTAGCTCTACTTCCCTGATCCGCAAACCATCTCGCTGCTTTCAACATTCGTCACCAAAGCCTATCCCGCTGCAGAGCGCTATTCTGCGAATGCCATCAGCTCCTTCTGCACATGCCACATGGCCCTCTCAAAGCTTCTCGACGGGCTGAAGGGTACGAGTAACATGTATATCCAAAATTTAACTGAGTGCTAACAACCGGCTCTACAAGGGATGCTATCCTCCTAGTGAGGTAGCAAAGAACCCCCGGTAGACCAAGTGCCGAAACCATTGGAAACTTCCTATTATCTAGCTGCTTGAAAAGAAAACTGACTTCAAAGAATGGTTACCTCTTCTAATATTAGGGCCTTCTCCGTGGGCTTCAAATCTTTCGATTCACCATCTGTATTGATTAAAATGTAAAACATATTTACACTATGATACAAGGATCTTAATTCCTTCATTCTAAGTAGTGCTTTAGGAACCTCCCATTCACCGTGCCTCCTTCATACTACAACCCATCTAGATACTATAGAATGAAGGCATTGTTTCCTCTATGTGCAACAGTAATATAGGATCCTACCCATAAATGGTCGAACTTACTGTGCTTCCCTTTGTCTTCATGGGGGGCATCCCATTTCAGCACGAAGTCATCAACTTGGAAAACATCTTCTTTTATTTTTCTGTCGAAGGTATTCTTCATCTTCTCTTGGTGTATTTGGACCTTATCATAAGCCTTGTCCCTTACTTCATTGAGCTCAATGATTTGGTTGATCCTTCTTTGAATAGGATTTGGCTCATCCAACGAATCTCGTAATAATTTCATGACTGGGATTCCCAGAGAAGCAGGGAAAACTACCTCGACCCCATATACCAACTGGAAAGGTGACATACCAATGGCCCTTTTGGTATTGATTCTGTCAGCCCACAAAGCATATTTCAATTTGGTGTGCCAAGATTTCTTATTGTCCTCCAATAGCTTCTTAATAATCCTCACCAGGCTCTTATTAGAAGACTCAGCCAACTCGTTCCCCTGTGGGCAATAAGCCGTAGAGTGATTCAGGCTTATATGGTATTTATGGCAGAAATTGATCATCTTCTTGGACTTAAATGCAGGGGCATTGTCAGTCATGATTCACTTCGGGCAGCCAAATCTTTCCAGGATATTTTTTTCTATGAAATCCATTATCACTTCTTCTCCCCGATCATTATTTTGTAGCAATACTGCCGCTACGGTGTGTTTTGAAGCATAAGAGAATAAGAAAAAATCCTTTTCAAAGTCTGGGTTGATCAATACAGGAGCTTTTGAAATGTCCTGTTTTATACCTTTGAAATATTTCTTGGTTCTGACTGTCCACTTAATTTCATGATCCTTCCTCAGCATTTCGGTAATGTCCATCAGGATTTCGGTGAATCTAGGGATGAATCTCCTCAAGAAGTTGACCTGACCGAGGAAGGATTGGATTTATTTCTTGCTTCTTGGTTCCTCAACTTTCAAGATGACTTTTACCCTGTCTGGATCAATCCTGATCCTGATAATGTATCCAAGCAATTTCCCTTCTTCCAGAGTGAAGTTCGACTTTCTGGGGTTCAAGGAAATGCCATACCTTCTGCATTTAATGAAAACTCTTTCTAGGTGCCTGATGTGATCTTTAGCCCACCTAGAGCATACAGTAATGTCATCCATGTATATCACCACAAATGTTTCTTTCTCTTCTTCAAAAGTGATATCCATGGCATGTAGGAAAGTTGCTCCAGCATTCATTAACCCAAATGGCATCTTTGCATACATGAAGGTACCCCAAGGAATGGTGAAAGTAGTTTTTCTCAGTCTTCAGGTAACACCTTCACCTGGTTGTACCCAGAAAATCCATCCATCGTGGATATTCTTTCTGAGCCTACCACCCTCTGCAGGATCTGGTCCATTTTAGGCAAAGGGTGATTATCTTTCAAAGAGACCTTGTTCAAGTTCATGAAATCCATGCATAGCTGTATTTCCCCATTCTTTTTCCGAACAGGAACTAAATTGGTCACCCATTTGGAAAACCTCAGAGTCACTATTGTCTTCGCATCGAACAACCTTTTCACTTCCTTTTCAATGATGGGCACTAGCTTCGGATTGATCCTCCGGAGCTTTTGCCTGAAAGGTTTTTCTTCGGGTTTGATTGGAATGGTGTGCTGGATAATGGAAGTGTCATATTCTTTGAGATATTCGTAACTCCACGCAAACACATCCGTGTACTTATTCATCAGTTTCACGTACTCGTCTTTTTCTTCAGCGGGTAACTTCTTAGACAACTTTATAATATTTGGGTGTTCTTTAGTGCTGATATTTATATCTTCGATGACATCTGTGGTGGGTTCGACTTTAGGCTCTTTGGCTACATCATTCTAGTCAAAAAGAGACTCTAAAGGTATCAAGTCCGTGGGGATATGATTGCTTTTCAACTAGACTATATCCTTGCCCCCCAAGGACTCTTTTAGTTTCCTCGTATCGATGGCTTCTTCTCCTTCCCCTTCGAAGTCTAGGAGGTTTTCAGGGTCGAAGCCACCTTCATCAATTTGAGATTCATAAACTCACCAGACATCTCCAAATTTTTTTTGATCTGCATATCATCTTCGAAGACTTGCCAATATTTGGTGTTATCTAGTATGAAAGGTCTTTTTACAATCTCCACCTTATATTTCTTCTTTCGTGCCACTGGAGCTTCAAATTTTCCTGTTGCGGTTGCCAGAGAGTCTGCCACTGTGTTCTCATCTCTGGGAATCACTTGGACTATGTGTTCGGTGAAGAAATTCCTGAACATATCCCATACCTCATTCCGGTAGGCTCTCATTCTCGGATGCTTAGTCTGATAGACATCATTCACTTGATTTACCATGAGCTCTGAGTCCCCAAAAATCTAGACCCTTTTTGAACCTAAATCTTTCAGCACACGTAGGCCCAACAACAAGGCTTCGTACTCTGCTACATTGTTAGATCATTCAAAAATTAACTTGTAAGAGTGAGCTTTGGTATCTTTAATGGGGGAGATGATATACACACTTGTGCCAGCACCTGCTTTGGACAAAGAGCCATCAAAATACATTTTCCATAGTCCTTCATCTTTCTGATTTCCTTCCTCGGCCCCCAGCTTGCTAGCCCCTTTTTCATATTTTTGTGGCCCACCGATATTGGAGTTGCAAGGAAGCACATCGTTGAAGAAAATAAAGGAACCCAAGTCCGTGTCGATGACATAGACATGATGGATGTCGGGTTGAGCCTGACTACTCACTACGTAAGGAAACCTCTTGCTTTTGTTCCGAACAGGAATGGTAGCATAAGTCATGTCCATTTGCAGGCTGCCCTTCAGCTTCGAAGTCCAAGATCTCGACAACAGAATACCAAAATTGGGGGGAATTTCGGCTACCAAGGCATCCATGACCACAACCTTAGAGGGGAGCTTATTTAAAGAAACCGTCATGTCTTTGATCAATCCCAAACATTTCACTCTTTTAGAATCAAAGGAATATAGGTCTTTGTAGGGCCTAGTAATCTCCAACCCCAGGATTTCCACCACTCCTTTAGGCATCAGAATGTGTGAGGCTCCTGAATCTAGCATGGCATTGTGTAACACTATATCATGCACATTCAAGATCATGTAAAATGGGGACACTTCCTCGTCCTCGCTGTCCATGATGTCAATCTTAGACCCTAGAACAATAGTAGGATTGTCTTCAGTCAGCTCCAAGATATTAGGGTGAGCTTCCCCTTGATTCACAATCATATGCGTGATTGTGTCTCTGTATTCCTGATTCCTCAATAATTCATTAAAAGGAATCAAGATATTCAACTTAGCTAGCTCATTTTGGAGGTCAAACATGGGGAAGGCTTTGCTCGGCTCGACAGGTGCCACTGGTTCCAATATTTTTACATTACTGCTTTCTTTTCCCACATTTATAGGCACCGTCGGCCCTTTCTATTTGTCATTTTGTTTCTCGGGGCCGGTATGACTACTAGAAGGCTGGTATGGGTTTAACCCTCCTTTAGGTACAGTGGTGTCACCAGTAGAGTCACCACCTTTCTTCTGTATGGCCATGTCTCTATTTCTCAGCTTCATCTTCCTGACGTCATCTATAACATGCATATACCCTTTATGATATTGCTCTAATTCCTCGTTCAGGGTCTTTCCATCTACCTGAGTGAACATATCATGTTCCTCTTCCGTCAGGTAAATATCAGAGTCCAAGTCATCGAAATGATGGATGTGGCCTTCGATGGACCCAACTTCATCTTCAGCAGCCACATAGTTTTCAGGGAAAGGAGGTCTGATTGGCTATTCTTCAGGGTTCCTTGGGTTCCTCACATCGCTTGGTCTATTTGGTTGGAGTGGGGGAGGGGCTTGCTGCCTAAAATTTGGATTCCTTATTTGAGGCTAGTTCGGTTCCTAGTTCACCGGCCTAGCTTCTACTGTCAGCCTGTCCATCAACTTTTCCATGGTTTTGAGCATCAACTCAAATTTTATATCACTGGATGAAGAGGCAGAAGTAGAGGGGTGTGTTTCTTCTTGATCCTTCCTCCTGTCAATATCCATCCTGGGTTTAATTTTCCTGCATTCCATCATATTGGCCTCTACTTCTAGGGCGTCAATGAACATTTCCAGGAGGGTGTTGGACTTTCTTTCTCTTAATAGCAAAGAAAATTCGTTGTCAGAGGCATCTGCATAATGAAGTTTAGCCACCTCGGGTGAAGGTTTGATATCGACAGGTATCGAGTTGTAGACCCGCATGAATCAACTAGAAGAATCATGGATGGATTCAAAACCTCCTTTCTTGATATTATTATATTGAGACAAAACTTGCAGGGGGCTTTGCTTGTCGGCCCATCTTTCCAGAAATATGGTTTGAAAGGCAGCGAAGCTGTGGATAGACCTAGGTGGAAAATCTTTATACCATTTATTAGCTTCCCCAGACAAACTCTGAGACAACAACCACATCTTGACATATTCATCATCTACCTCCTCTAGGTCAACAAAGTCATCAAACTTATCCACATGGTACCTTGCTAAAACATTTCCCTCCCCATCGTAGAGTACAATCCTTTGGGCATAATTTATGGGGATGCCGTGCAGGACCAGAGGTAAAGCTAACGGGGTGAATCTAGTAGCAACCATTAAGGTGGGTCGGCTAGGAATGGATAAGGGATTGGGAACTTGGGTATTTGAAAGACAAAGGCTATCTCTTTAGCTTTTGGCGGGGTTTCTAGGTTCAGCCACAAGGAATCAAGCAGATAAGATTGTAGCGTATTAGGGTTTAGCCCAACTTTCCTTAGGTCGGATTATAACTTAGATTTGGTTAGCAGTATTTCAGCCCTAACCCCCCACTCGGGTTCAACTAAGCTGTACAAATCCTGAGACAATGAAGTATCGAACAACGGAGGACCCGATTTCTCTTTATTTCTATTTCTAAGTATCTTTTCTGGATTATCCACGCTGAGTAAAATTTTCGTATCAGAGTTACCTCTCGTGTGGATCTTTCTGGAAGCCAGCATATCTAGTTTGATATTGGTCGAATCATATTTGGAGTCACTAGGACGAATGCACCACCTTTTAGCGACTTCAGGAATTTCCATCTGTCCCCAGAAATCTCATTTTTATGATTCTTGGTCTCCTCAGTGGAATCGCCTCCCAGAATCTTTTAGTGGAGTCGCCAGGGCAATTGATACAACCTTTTTCACATGTAAGAATCTTTGTTTTCCCACAGAGACTCTTTATCCATGAATATTTTCCATTATTCCCAGGGATGATATTCATTCTCGTCCCTGGCAACAACGCCAGTTTGTTAGCACCGGAATTGAGCCCAAAGGTTGCGGAAGGCTCGCTCCCGGGTAACAACAAAACCACTTTTGAAGAGAGAACTGGCCTTCTGCTCTTCCTAGAGGGATCTCTCACCAAATGTTAATTAATGCCATATATATATATATATAAGTGAAACTATAAATTGTTTGTAAGATTGGTTGAAACAAAACTCAAAACCATTGGGTGATGGAGTTAAGATATACAACAAAAATAACCAGAACTTAAATGCAAACGATTTCAACACAGGGGCACGATCACAGTCGATTTATAATTGTCTGGTGGAAAGGAGGAACATGAACAGACCATCAACATAGAGAATTGTAAGAAATGAATTATGTCTTAACTTTAGAAGAAAATTTGGTGAATACCTGAAACAACAGACGGTGCATAGCAAGTATGAATTCCGAGCTGTTATAAGGCTAAGTCTCAGATATGAAAGAAAACAAAATGGAAAGAAAAAATGGAATAACATTCACATAAGAAAGGAAATAACAGACTGTAAGTGTGAATGACACATGAATCCCTGTATGAAAAACACCGATCTCGAATCTGCAATTATATTAAACTCTCTTGAAAAACATGCACAACAAAATTACAATGGTTTCAACCCTTCCTCCTTCTTCAAGAGGTACATTTATAGTATTCTGGACTTCCTAAATCGACATTTGGGAATCAAAATTTGTTACAACAGAAGGACATCTTCTAACAACCTCTTAGGTGGCATATTGGATGCGGCTTGTATGAAACAAACAGATAATGAAATGTAGAACGTGGGATGCAAAAAGGTACAAGGGTACTCCACAATCTCGTCTGGCGGATGATGACTGTACAGACTCCTTTGAGAGAAGTGATCATTGGGGTGGGCATGAAACACCTGGAAAATCTCTCATGCACCGTCTTCATTACTTCTACTAATGAATTTTGAGTTTGGTTGACCCATATTGGCGGATGATTCTCCATGCATCAAGACCAGGCAGAGGCGCAACAACCATGTCATAAGCTTGTGCCCTGAGCTCCATCTCTTTCAGGTATGAGGCCATGGGGATCTTGGAGCACATGGCTTTAAATTCAAACCATAACTCGAAATCATTGGCCAATTTGTCAAAAATGACCTTCCCTAACAACTCTTGTTGCATATCCCTGAATTTGCTATGATCCAATCGGCAGTTTACCAGGCATTCCTTATAATCCTTTTGAGACGATAAAGGACCCATCTCTTCCCAGAAAAAGGGGAGCCCCCTACTCATCAATGGTATGAACAACTTGATGACCTCTCGGAGTTTTTGCTCAGTGAGCTCTATTTTGGCCTGCACTGTCTCCATCATCTTGTGTTTATCTATCACCTTTTTGGCTTTAGAGACAACAACGACCCTGTTTTGAAGACCGTAACTGCTATAGGCCTTGTTTGATAAGGAGGTTAGGAAGGTTATGGAATTTTCTACGATATCCAAAGGTTTTTTGTTCACTTCAGCCCTTACTATCTGGACTTGTCTCTTGGCTTCTCTCATAGCAAATTCTAGGTCCTCAATAACACTCAGATAGGGTCGGAACTTGTTGGCTTCTATGATGATCTGGTCCCATATCAGATGCTTCATGCCTTGCAAGGCAAGTTTGTCGATCACTTGTTGGCCCAACTTATCATTTTGTTGAGTCAGTTCTTGGTATTTTCCTTCGGACCTTTCTCTACCTTGTTTCTCTTTAACTCTTTCCTTTTCTACTTCTTCAACTTGCTACCTCAGTTTAACGAGATCGGTATATTTTAGGCCTATATGGGACATTGCTTTGGAGAGGGAGCTGGTGTCTAATCCTTCAATCGTACCTATGGAATGAATTGCCTTCTCTGTATTTCTGCTCTGAAGCTCACTTTCCTGCGCTGCCAATCTAGATTTTAACTCCGCTTCACTATTCCTCAGGAGCTAGATATCTGCTTCCCATTGCCTCCCCTTTTCTTCAAGCTTCAGCAGTTTAGCCTGGCTATCAGTAATCCTAGAATTCAATGCCTCTTTCTCCTTTTCTAAGTCATCCAATTCATCTGCTTGAGTGAGCTGGGAGCTGGGGATTCTTAACTTCTTTTTCAAAGTCTGTATCTCTCTATCTCTGTCGTCGAGCATTTTCTGGACCAAACTCCCTCCTTGCGCAGATCCCTCCATTTGTATAGATTCCTTCTGCAAGTTGTTGATTTGGGATTTAAGTGCTTTGATCTCCACCCTCGACTTCCTTAAAA
This sequence comes from Pseudotsuga menziesii, assembly GCA_001517045.1. NCBI lineage: Eukaryota > Viridiplantae > Streptophyta > Pinopsida > Pinales > Pinaceae > Pseudotsuga > Pseudotsuga menziesii. The sequence continues at coordinate 327,445 of LPNX010488648.1, read as the reverse complement.
TATTAGAATTTTTCACCTTAATCTCTTCTAACTTGGACAATTGTATGGTAGATTTAAGCAGTCTGGTATTCAGTATATCCCCGGTCTCTTTATTCAGGTGTATGATGTTGGAAGTGGGAACCTTTGAGAGGCTTACATTGACCTTGGACACGTTATTTCCTACTGCTAAGGCTAATCTAAGGGTATCAGTGGCATGATCCCTTACATTTTTTAGTGCCACATTGGGCTGAGGCAGCCACGCGGCTTCTCTGTATAGTTCTATTGTTCCCTCAAAGGTTTTATCATCTCTTTCTCGATAAGACCTCAGCCATTCCTCTTTGGACGCATGCTCGTTCGGAGTCTTCCCATCAAATACGTACTCCTGTATCTGCAATTTGGCTGCCTCGGGCTCCACCTATTGCTGTACCTTTACTAAATTCTTCTTCTTTGCTTGTCCCTTTTTATCCTATACCAATTGTCGTTCGGGATCTATTTTCAGCTTCTTGGCCATGCTGGAAGTGTCCACTTCTTTGGTGTCCATGGGCTCTGTGCTCCCTCTTTTTATAGAAATCACCTAATAGATGACCAATGAAGAGTATCCCCCTGTAATCAATACTATAGTAGCCAACTCCTTTTGGGGAGAAACTGCTCCAGGCAGCTACGAGCCAGTGTCATGCTCGGTGCTGGTATCCATTGGGGCAGGATTAGGGAAATCATCCCAATTCACTTTTTCTCTGAGTCCAGGCACCTCCGTGTGCTCAAAGGGCCGACATTTGAGAGTTGTTCTTCTCTTGGAGATAACCTAGTGAGGATCATAATTTATTGCTTGGTCTTGGGGAAATTCCATGCCTCTGAGCGAGTTGGAGACCAGGGGCAATGCAGCCCTATTTCTGAATGTGTATGGCCCTAATTTCCAAGGAAAAACCAAATTTGAACTCTTCTTGAAGTTCAAGAAGTGCTCCTCCTTGACCATAAGTTTTTGTCGGATTAATTGCAAGAAGAAAATCATGGGGTTTATGAAAGATGGAAGGATGTATGGCGGATGTATGAAGCCATACAGTCTTATGGTTGTCCCAAAATATGAGATGAACCAATCCCCTATCTTCTTGCTTTTCGACAATTGCAGCATTTGCCTCATTTTAGGCAACACCCTAGGTAGCCTCTCCTGAAAGAAGACTTCATATATTTCGGCCATCAATTGGTTCATGAATTTACAATAATCAGTGGCCATTTTAGCAGTGATTGCCAATTTTGGTACCTGCAAGTCATCCTCATTGTAGGATATGAACATCCTCAGCAAAAAGGACTGGAACCTGAACATTCTGGAATCGTGGAAGTTCGCTAACTGAGAACGGATGTTCTCGGCTAAGAACTCATCAAACTTAAGGCGACAAGACTGACCTCACTGTCTGGGCAATTCGGGTTTGGCCGGGGAAGTATCTAAGATGAATAAAAGACTCAACAATGACTCTGGGATGTACGCGTCGATATCTAAACCTAGGAACTGACTGGCCAGGGATATGCACCATTGAGTTTCTTCGTTGAACTGGCTGAGGTCAATGGGGTAAGATAGGTCAATGGGTTCACCATCAGGCTTAGAACAGTTCTTCAGGAAGGCTTCTTTACTTTCATCAGTAGACTCTCTAAAATAGCATATAATGTCTTCTTCTTGATAGTCTTGGGACGTATGGATGAATTGGTCGGGGATATACAGGGTTTTGTGGATGACAGAGGCTTGAACATGGCAGAGGATTTTGGACTTTGACTTATTCATTATAACTCCTTCGGTGACAGAGAATGTCTCTGCGCACCACTCGACAAATTCAAGGAACTGGGGGGTTTGGTTGAAAGAGAAAAAATGAAAGAAATACTTAAAAACACCGCAGGTATCTATACCTCGGTTCTTACGATCTTCCAATTTTCCCCTGGTGGTTTTGATAGTTTTTCTCATCAGGATGGTATCATAAACCTCAGAGTTTGCATATAACAGGTGTTCCTCTGTTCTCAGACCTGATACCTCTGGTTCTATATCATCTCTCACCCCCACTACTTCCATTGAGACAATTTTCAAATAATACTGAAGGAGTATCAAGGGCCTACCTTGTTCTGTAGCATGGTCCCCTGGCTGGTCCAGTCTAGCACTCTGGATGTGACTTGGATATTTGACATCTTTGAGGTTTCAAAAAAAGCAAATCTTCGCAGCTTTGTGTGGGACTTTTATAGCTTTTTACACAATATAACCTTGGCGCATCTCCTGGGCGGCTCGCACCGTAGATTTACCCTCCGCGATCTTAGACTATAGATCTGTGGGGCTCCCATTGCTACACGTGTTCTTACTTTATTCATATGCATCTTGGCCATTGATCGAGATCGACTTCCTTCACAACCGTCGATCTAAGTAGACCCCACCCCTTTTTGCGTAATGAGGTTTTGTTTCCTCCCGTGCTACTCTAGATTTTGAAATGAATCATAGCCGTCGATCTTCCTTTGCCTGCATAAGCACCATTGATCAAAATGGCACATATGACTTTTCGCAATCTGTATTTGCATCTTCCTCCTTGTAAGTTTGGGGTGCAAAATGGCTCTTAGTCATAGATCTTCTTGGTCTCCAATCTTGATCGTTGGATTCGTTCGAGCTTTAAACGATTTCGCAAGCTTGAAAAGTGGATTCCGGTCGGGCAGGTTCACCATGCAAAATGATTTGACATTGTTGATCTGCCCTCTAGTCATCTATAGCCATCGATCGAGACCCCTCTTTAGTGCATCCAAGATTCCCTCTTAGCTCCGCTTCCTTGATCCGCAAACCATCTCTCTACTTTCAACATTCGTCACCAAAGCCTATCTCGCTGCAGAGCGCTATTCTACGCATGCCATCAACTCCTTCTGCACATGCCACACGGCCCTCTCAAAGCTTCTCGACGGGCCGAAGGGCACGAGTAACATGTATATCTGAAATTTAACTAAGTGTTAACAATAGGGAATGGTGAGCCCCCTCTTAATCCTATATTCTTTGCAGTATTCATTGAATTCACTTGATGTGAACTCTCCTCCATTATATGACCTCTATACCTTTATCTTCTTTTCATAGTGGTTTTATACCAGGTCCTTAAATTCCTTCAAAATATTTCAAACACTCTATCCTTCTTTTGCAAGAATTATGTCCAAGTCTTGTGGGAATAGTCATCAATAAAAGAAGCATAGTAAACATACCCGCTTGATGAAGTGGTTTGCATTGGCTTGCATATGTCTGGGTGGATAATATCTAAGATCCCTTTAATATGTAGAGTCCTCCTTCTTCAACTCCAATTTCTACTGCATCATCTATGGTTTTTCCTTTTGTCCACATGAGGTCTTTTCCATCCACAAAAGCAACTCTAAACCCTTTCTTATATAAGGCTGAAATAAAAAGAAGGTTCTTCTTTAGTCCTAGGACATACATGACATCTTTTATCTTCATGGAATTTCCAGAGTCCAACTTATAGGATGCTTCTCCCATTCCTTTTATGGGATATTGGGAATCATATCAAAGAATTACTTTGTGTGGGGATTCCTTTTGTACAAGGCATGAGAGTGAGTCCTTGTAACCTGCCATGTGCTTGGAGGCACCACTATCCACTAGCTAGGTGTCATTTACTAGTGAAAGTGAACCTGTTAGAGAACAGGTAAATACATACTATTCACTGGATTTTTCATCCTTTTTAGCTTTCTCTTCAACTTCTTGATCACTATCTTCAGCAGCATGGGTATGAAATATTTTCATCTTTCTGTCTCTTTCTGCTTTCATGGGACAGTTGATAGCAATATGTCCCAACTTGTGACAAATGAAGCATTCATAATTTGAGAAGTATTCCTTGGACTTCTTAAACCCTTGAGTCTTTCTATGAGGATGATCACGACTCTTTATTTTGTTCTTGCCTTTGGTATGAACCGTCAAGGATTGATCCTCATCGTCATTTAGCTTTTCTTCTTTCTTCTTCCTGAACACATTCTTCCCATAATCTTGAATAGATTCCTTGGGATTCCATTCAAGGTGGTCACTACAACTTCTGCTTCTTCAACATGTCACCAATAGAACTGATCCTTTATTTGAGCTACTCTTGTAAAGTAATATTGCATGGTCTCTGACTTTTTATCTCTTACACTTTTGAGGTGATTCCTCAGGGTCATATTTCTATTAATGTTTCTTCTTTCAAATAGTTTGGATAAAGCATCAAACATTTCTTTTGGAGTCTCTCCTGAGGATACTTGAGAGATCAAGTTATCTTTGATGGATTCATCTATGATCCTTTTAGTTATGATCATATCCTTCTTATATTTAGACTTGGCTTCAGCTTCTTCTGGTTCTTCCACTTCCTCATTTATAAATATTTCTAGATCATTTTCTTATAGGATGAGCATGATTCGATACTTCCATGCTCTGAAGTTTTCAACAACTTCAATATTTTCATCTAGCATGGTATTTTTTTTCATCTTCAAGAGAATGAAAAATTAAAATGGAATAAGAAGGAGTAGTACTTACTTGATGAAAACAACTTTTGGCTTACCTCCTTCTAGATGACCTAGGGTTTGATGCAGAAACCCTACTTTTTTTGTTGGGATCACTCATAGGGATGAGTGATGAAAAATATGTTCCTCCCTGGGGCGAGCTAGACTGTATCTATTTTTTTCTGAGATGGATGATGGAGTCTCAGGAAAAATGAAGCCCTAGTTTGTCCTAGCAGTAGTGATTGGTCGAAAACTAAAATTTCTTGGGATTCAGTTCTGGTTTCATAGAAAGATGCGCTCTTCATGGGCGAGTTGAGTGAGACCTATTTTATGGTTGATATGTTGAGGGATTTGTTTAGAGTAACAAATCCTAGTTGTGTAGTGTTTCCTTTCAGGGTGGCTCTGATACCATGTTAAGTTTTCTTATTTTGTTTAGATGATATCTTAAAACAAATTATCACTAGATCACTGAAAGAACAAAAAGAAAAGAAACATAAGAACACAAATATTTTCCTTGGGGAAACCACAAGGGAGAAAACCATGCAAAACTTCCTCAGTATAGAACTCAACCAGATCAGTGTAAAACCCATACAATTGCTTCTCTCTTCTTTCGGGCACACTTGTTCTTCTCTCTCTTGCAAATGTTCATGAGTGAGTGTACAAATGAAGGGGAGTGCCTCCCTATTTATATTCTTCAGTTGAATTGACCTATGACCTAATAGACCTGACTTGTCTAACTAACAGGGCCGACTTGTCTAACAAGACACCAAAAATAATATTTAATATATTGACACTTTGGTAATATTGACATGACTTACATCTAAATGTTTACATTGACTCTTTCATGACCAAACTCATATCCTAATGGAAGAATACAATCAATAGATCTGGAATATCTTCCAAAGTTACAATACTTTAATGCATATGTTGTGTGTCATCATTTCTTTGTTATTATGTATCTTTTGTTTCCTCTTATTCTTATTTTTGTTCCAAGATATAGTAGAGGATTCCTCATCTTGTTTTATTTTATTCTCTTATTCTTGTGCTCTTTCTCATTCTACAACTTCAAATGCTTCCAATTTGGATGTATCATCTTCTTCCTTTTGCTACCTTTTATTGAGGAAGAGGGACGCCTTTTCTTGTTTTCAATCCTTCTTGTAATGTATTCTAAATATAATATTCTCCCGATGCATTCTTCATGTTTCCAATTCTCAACTTCATAAGGCCATATGATCTTGCAAGAATGACACTGGTTATGTACAATATTTCTAGGATCATGTCTTATGAATGTTTCTTTTCCGAAGTGGAATTAATCTAAGGTTTTTACCTCAAGATTTACTTAATCTTTTGTCATTATGTTGTATGCTCCTAACACAATAGGTAGAGAATTCCATGATTATTTCCTGGAAACTATAAGAACTATAGTTACTCCATCAACATAAATTTGGTATGTAATCTCTTACAAGACCAATTTATCTGGGATGGATTTAGGTAGGATATTTTTGGAAAATATTTATGGGATCTCACTAGACTTGGTTTAAAAAATAATTTCATGAATTCTCATCCCCACTGCTAAGGGATATGTTTGGTGAGGATCTAAGGATTATATTCCACAAATATTTATTATTTCACTTCCCTATCATATGTCAATCTAGTAGCACAAAGTTACTATAGACAAGTTGCAAGTGAAGTTTGTCTAGGAAATTTATTTCATCCATTGGTGTAGTTTCACAATCAATGAGCATCCATACCCTACAAAGTCACCCTGATATCATATGAATTTCTCCACTTCCAACTAGCATCCATATCCCAAACGAAGATACCTACATGTCCCATATGATTTGAGCCTCTTTCTCAAGCCTTTGCCTCCTTTTATTTTATCATCCTCTCTCGTTTTTTTCCCTTCATTGTACATATTGAGAGAAAAGGGTGGATGGGTAGAATACTGGTTCTCCTTTAAAATCACACGGGGTGATATCTCTTATTTAGGGTTGCTTTGATATGCCCAATTTTATGATAAGTGTCCCTTGTATTCATAATTTTGAGTACCTTCTTAGAATTCTTAGGAGAACTTTTTTCATTGTCATTTTGCATAGATATATCCCTGAGGATGTTAAATAATATTCTCAGTACCGAGTCAGGGTTATTCGTGATTGTAATTTTACATAAGCAATGTTTCACAATTGAGCTTAAAAGTTTACATTCCCAGTGAAAGTTTGAGATCAATTAGTCATACTAGATATTTCCCATCCAACGCACAACATAGTTTCAGAGTCTAACCAATGATGTCAAGTGTATGGGGTCATTGTTTAGTTATCATGGGACCTTCTCATCATGAGTGGATAAAAGCAAGAAATTCAATGATCAATATTCATAACCAAATCAAAGTTTAAAAGGCAACAAATTGTTATTATTCTTATGAAATGAAGGAAAGAAATAAAGGATAAAATACAAATCAAGGTTACACCGAGACAACAGAGTGAATTTATTTATGTACAAGCCAACAACTCAGATAACAACTAACTGAATTATATTTTCAGGATCTAACCATTAATACAAAGAGCCACTACCTCCCCTTCCATAGTTTGCAATATGTACATGCCTAGATTGATTTTCCCGATCAATTGGAATGGACCAAGCCATAATTGTTGAAATTTCATGTGTTGCCCATGGTTTTCATGTGATTTATCCCATTTCACAACAAGGTACCCTAATTGGAAGTATTTATATTCAATTTATTTCTTATCAAACCATCTCTTGACAATATGTTGTTGTATAACAAACCTTTTTTTAAACTTTTCAGTCTCTTCCTCTAACTTCAACAAAGTATCGACCCTATTTATAATAATTGGACATCTTTCCCCACATGAGATTTGGTAAATTTGTAGGGAGCGCATTGAAATAATAGGAGGAAGAATGGATTCTCTCCCATAAACCAAGAAATGATAAAATAAAAAGAAAGGTTACAATGAGACAACAAAGTGAATTTATTTATGTATAGGTCAACAACTCAAATAACAACTAGCTGAATTATCTTTCTTGGATCTGATAATAGTTAGATGCATACTTTAAAATTATCCCTTTAACCAGAGAAAATTCAGTTATCTTTAAAGATGAAAAATATGTAGCATTATCAAAGACGAGCGTTGATGGAATGCAAAACCTAGTAATATTATGCTACTCCAATAATTTTATGACTGCTTCTTCATTCATATGAATTAGAGGCATTAGTCTGGTCCATTGAGTGAAGTAGTCCATGGTAATTATGATGTACTTATGTTGTTTTGAATATTTTTGATTAATTTCTTTGATAATATCCAAGTACCATTGATCAAATGGTTCTTCAATAGAGACTAGTTGTAATGCTACAATTGGTTTGTTTTCTCTATCGGTGCATCTCTGGTAGATCTGGAATTTGTGAATATATGTGTGAGATATCTTAATAGGGTAGGATAGTAGTATCCCCCTTTCAATATTTTTCTGTGTTATAGTATCGCTAAGTTAAATTTCCTCCCTCTAGTCCATCATGTAATTTAGTAACAACTTTCTAGGCATTCTGTTGGTCTAGGCATCTTAGGAGCACTCCATAGTTTTTTCAAAACAATATACCGTTAAACAACATATATTGAGAAAATGTCAACCTTATTGCATGTTTTTATTCTGAGCTTATGTAATTTGGTGTGGTCTAATGTTGCATATATTGAATGAGTTCTTTATATCAAGAATTTTTGTTTGAGGGACTGTAAAATACCTCTTGTGTGAAAATATCTATCTCATTCTCCAAACCTCCTGCATTAAATGGAACATCTGGATTTAAAGTGTAAGCAATGAACTTACATGACCTTTGACAATGATAGCTATTTTAAATTATAAATCATATTCTTGTATTGTTGTCACCTAGTTTCCTTTGCATTCACTGAGATCCTTCTAAACAAACAAATATTCGATAACTGGGTGAGGTACTATTACCTTAGTGTGGTTTTTCACGTATGAGCTGTTAAGGCTTATAAATAACAAACTCTTGTTTTAACAAGGTAATTAAGTTTAGTTATGTGTAACTCATCACTCATAAATGAAATAGGGAATTCATTTCCGTGTTCATCCTTTTGCATGAGCACTACTACAAGTGAATGGTTTGAAGCAAAGGTATATAATACAAAATATTGATAAAAATCATGACAGTGGAGGTTGGGTTTGCAACTATTGGCAATTTGATACTCAAATGCACCTTTTCCTTCATTAGTCCATTGGACTCAATATCCTTCTTGATCATATTATGTATAGGTTTAATGATTTCCCCAAAATTAGAGACAAATTGTATAAAATTTATCTTTCCTAAGAAATACTACATAGATTTCTTATTGTTGGGAAGAGAGATTTGTGTAATTTCTTTGCTTCTTTTAGGGTCTACTAATATGCCTTATTTTGAGATGAGATGTCCTAATAATTTCCCCTCTGAAACAAGAAAAATGTTTTTCTTTGGATTAAGGGAAATGCCACACTTACAACACATTTCGAAGATTTCTTTCAGGTGGTGTAAATGATATGATCTTTTCTTGGAATAAATAGTCACATCATCAAGGAGAACCACTACACTATGGCTAATAAATCCTATGAATGCTATATTTATTTCTGTTTGAAACATATCTCCCACGTTGACTAGACAAAAAGGCATTCTTTAGTAAGCAAAAGTCCCCCATTTCATATGAAATGTGGTCTTTAAATGGTCAATTTCCACGACCAAAACTTGGTTATATCCAAAAAAATACATCTAATAAGGAAAACATTTCGGTGTTAGATATGAGTTATAAAATATATTCCAAGGGAGGAACAAGATAATTATATTTATGTTATATTGAGACTACAAAAGTCTACACACGACGTAATTTTCCCTAACTTCTTCCTGATGGGAACCATATTTGCAACCCACTAGGAATGTTAAACTTTGAACATAATTCTTGCATATGTTAGCTTGCTTAATTCCTTATGTATGAGGGTCTTGAGCGTTGAATGTACTTAACTTTTGTTGGAATTGTTTTGTACCTTCTTTAAGTGGAATGATGTGTTGGATGATTCTAGTATCAAGTCTTGAAATCATCATATGTCTAGGAAAAAACATAGTCATATTTTTTGAACAATTAAGTATAAGCTTATCTCTCTATGTTTAAACGACAAGTCCTTAAATTGATCATTTTAGGATTATATTCAATGTCGAGGTTGATTGGGTCATTATTCATGAAAGAAATGTTTGTTTTGAAATTCACACCTTTTCTAAATCTAGTTTGCAAGACAAACAATTTTTTTAGTGTGAGGACTCCCTTGAGTACTATATTGGTGTTGATAACATCATTATTTTTATTTTATAATGCCAATTGGTGCTCTTCATCATCAGTGACCGAGGCTTTGAATGTGTCATTATTGGTGAGAAAATTGATTATTTTCTCATCATAATTAAATATGCACCAGTCGGTCACATTATTGGTATCAAGGGCCTAAAAAGTGGTTCCACAAAAAAACCACAATTTAAGTGAGTACTTTCAAAATAATTAGCTAAAGTATCTACAACCACTAAAAAACAATAAGAAATTAACACCTAATTTAGCGTCCTTTTTTAGTGTAATTGTTTTCCAATTGAGTTGGAAAATATGGCACAAAACCTGGTGAGAAATGACAATTTAATAAAGTGTCATTAGTTGCACCAGGTTTATCTCCCTAAATATCAGTTAGTTTAGCATCATTATTAGCTTTAGGATTTGCACCCTAAATAGCGTTGGGTTTGGATCCCTAAATAGTGCCAAGTTTGGCACCACCTTTGGCACCAAGTTTAATGCATGGTTTAGCACCTGATGCCAACTTGAACCACAGTACTGTATTCAAATCTTCAAATTGGACCAGTAAACTGATTCGAATCAACCCTCCCAGGAATAGTTAGGTTCTAAATTAGCAAAACCTCTAAATTTAGTTATATGATAAGTCCTTCCTGCAATGCTTCCGCCGCAAGTTCAATCCCCGCAATTCTGTTTCCGCAACTTCCTTCCCATAATAGAGTTTCTGCAACTCTGTTTCTACAATTCTGGGATGCTAGATTCCAAATTTTCCGAACCTTCCTCCCGCAATTTTGATCCTGCAATAGCCTATCCTGCATGCAATATGCAGGATGCAGGATGTACGTTTGCATTTTATAGATTTTGACTCCCACAAATATTCTCTCGCAATCTTATTTCTGTACCATCGATCTTCTGTGGGGTGGATCTAGACCGTTGATCTTTATTTTGATGCAGATCTAAATTCTAACCGTCAGATCATCGTGGATCCAATCTCTGTTGGTTACTATGGGCAGACCCAGGTTTACTTATAATGTACCAACAACACCCCTAACTCACTGGCCCTTTCGGCAACAGACCGCAGAGTGGCTTGAAGTCTCACCTAAAGTGATCTTAGATGGGTTCACTAAAGACTCAAGTGTCCTTAACCAGGTTCTGAGGCATCCTAGTGTCTCGCGGCTCTCCTTAGCCAGTGAGATCTTTCCGCGAGTTGCATTTCTCCCTTACTCGTGGACTCTGATAGGGGGAGGAATCCTATCGCATCACAACAACTAGGACAATGCGCAAACTCTCCCTTCCACGTTTCTCACTATCTAAGATATATCACACCGCAGCTCCTCTGTCGGTGTGATATCGCCTTCTGTCGGTCTGATATCTCCTATAGTATGGCCCAATGCGACTCTCAAGGTCCAAAGGCTTACTCACTGGGAGGGATAACTCAGCTAACCTTCAACAGGGTGTTAAACAACCTTACTTGAAATTCCACCATTCAACACACTCAACATCGCTATACTTAACTTGTTGAATAAGTATACTGGAAACACTTAACAGAGTGACTATTACTATGTGAAACAAGCATTGATAAACTCATAATCAGACACTTGATACATTTAAACTCACCTTTAACCTTCTATAATGCTGTAACTAAATGAGAAAATACAGACATTTACTAACTGATATACGGCATTCATGTAATAGATAACAGATAGGAACTAAGTAAAGCACAATCACATGAAGCAGTCACATAACACACTGATTTTACGTGGTTCACTTCCAGGGTAGAAGCTACGTCCACGAGAACTAGTTTATATATTATAACTTGGGAGAGTAAACACAGTTCCGCTGCAACCTCATATGCAGCTGAGATCTTCTGGGTAACTCTGCGCACACCGTCGGGAGCCTTTCTCTCTTAGATCTCTTCTCTTCTTATATTGCTTCTCTTACATTATACTCTTCCTCTCTCTCTCTCTCTCAATCCCTATGGATTGTTACATACATACTCTAGGAGTCAGCTACTGGTTATAGTAAGATACTATAGACTGAATAACAGAACCAGAGCTTGGCTCTTCTATAATACAAAATATCTATGAGCTAACAGATCATTGACTGACTAGCTAAATGTTTGAATAGCTAACAGACTGTCCAACTAGCTGAATAGCTAACCTTTTACAATAAAAAATAAATCCCTTTATAGGCGGCCCGAAGGTCTCGCCATTACAACACTGTGGGCCTCTCCCAACAGTAACCCAAAACCCTAACTGTAACAGTCAGCGTATCTGTACTTGAACTGCCACTTTTCGTCACACCACAGCTTCCTGCAGTCTTCCACGCTTCTCGGCGCTGACCGTGGGTACTGGCGCCGCTTCCTTTTCTGTCCTTCATCTTCAATACCTCGGCCTCGTTGCTCCTTTTCCTTTATGAGGGTAGCTGAGCCCTCCTGTCTTCGCTGCTGCCTTAAGTGCAGTGGTTGAGCTTTCTCCTCTCGGCTGCTCAGGTACTGTTACCTTTTACTTACTCGTTCCAAAACAACAGTTTTTCCTGTAGCTGCGGGACCCTACTCCAACAGTCCCCTAACACTTACTTGTGGCTTTCCCCTGAGCCACTAGAAACTGGTTTCTCTTGCTGTAGCTTCTCCTTGGCTTCCTGTGAAGTCCTTGTAAATCTCTGTCGAAGTCCTGCGACTTCTTTCTCCATAGCTTCGACACACTCTTGTGCCGTTTCAAGTATAGCTTGACTAAGTTGGGCGCTGGAAGATTTACAATGATGGCAATCTTTGCAGGATCTACCATCAAGCCTTGTCTGCAAACAATTTGACCCAACAAAATACCAAATGGTGCACAAAATATACATTTTTTCAAGTTCAGAGAAATCTAGTACCGCCTACATTTCTCTAACATTAGTCTTAAATCTCCTATGTGCTTGTCGATTAATCCAAATACAGTCCAGTCATCAAAATAAACCTCTAGGAATTTATGGATTTATTCTTTAAATACAACAACTATTACTCTTGAAAAGATAGCCGGTGCATTTTTAAGACCAAAGGGCATTACCGTATACTGGAATGAGCCCCATTCTGTCGCAAAAGTGGTCTTATATCGATCTTCTGGATGGATTCTGATCTGGTGATAGCCTGAAAAGACATCAGTGAAGGAGTAGACCTCCTGTCCTCCCACATTGTCTAACACTTCATCAGTAAACGGTGTCGGGAATGGGTCATGAAGTTATGCATCGTTGAGTTTACGCAGATCGACACAAATTCTGATTTCTCCTTTGGTTTTATTTTCTTGCACGACCATGGGACTAACCCATTCGCTTTCTTCTACGGGCTCAATGATTTCTGCTGCTAGCATCTTATCGATCTCATCCCTAACTTTTTCTTTATACCGTGGATTTAATCTGTATGGACGCTGTTTGACTAGCCTAGCATCCTCTTTCAATGGTATCCTCATTACTCCCAGATCTCCTACTATTCCCTTCATTTTTGTGAACTTAGTGGGGAATAAGTCTTGATAGTCGTGTAACAAATCTGCAATGTGTGCTACCATTTCATCATCCCAATAGTCTCCAATAGAGGCAAAATTTGGTTCTGTGTCTATGCCAATATTGATCTTTTTAATCTTTATGGGGTCTGTGATAGCTGGAATCTGTAGCTTCGGTCCATCAACATCGCGAGTCCCTTCTGACTCCGGAATGTTGATGCTGCGAGGATCCTCATCCTCATCCTCTGGTTCTGCCGCGAAGTTATAACACTCGAGCGCATATTCTAACTGGATGGCCCACTCGGGTTGAGTATGTACTGATAGGGTACAGTCCTCAAATATCTTAGTATTTATGACGTCTAGAGCCTGATCAATACTTGGATACTCAGATTCAAAAGCAAAAGTGAGTTCAAAGCTGTCTATCATAAGTGGCCATGTAATGGTTCCTCTGCGCAACTCGGTCTCAGTGTACCAGTTCTTTGGAATTTGGTCTAAAGTGTGAATGAATAGGTGAACCCATTCATCCTCCGGAATGTCCGACCAATTCTGTTTACACATTTTAATATGTGACCTGGGGTCACTTTCTCCTGTGTACCTCTACTATAGATACTCCTTGTCATTAGAAAACCTGATCGCCATCAATCTCTTAAAGTCATCCCATGATGCGATATGTTCTCTATGTGCATGCCACCATCTTGCAGGTGTGGCTCTTACTGCAAGGTCAATGACTGACATCCTCTGTTCCTGAGGAATTTCCTGTTCAAACTGCTCTAAAAATTCATTGACGTCTGCTAAGCCATCAAACGATGGAGTATCCTTAATCTCTGCACCAATTATNTTGCACATGGTGGGACTCATGGACTAGGCAAATAAGACAAAATAAATGAAATAATGTCTAAGTGGGTAAATACTATGGGTTGATTATTCTAACACCAATCCATCGTAGTGACTTAGTCATAAACGCACATCTGCAAGATGAGACTTCATAAAGTCTGTTTTGCCATTTCTCTAGACCAACATCCGAGTCTTATGCATATGAGCTGTCGCATCGCCAACTAATGTTCCCTTCTGTGGTTGGATTGATGTAGTCGCTCTGATTGGCCATCATCTGATAGAGGCTCTCCATATTACGTGCCTCACCCTCTGCTCGGATAGGTTCAATATATCTGGGACCCTGAAAAAGATCCAACGGTGCGATGACCCGAATCTGATTGTCCTTGAAGGTCATCTATCTCTTCTTTAAATCGATAACAGCCATGTTACCGATTTCCTAATCAATACCTAGTAGCGCTGGGTACGGTCTACTATCACCAATGATTTCTATAACTTCAAAGTCCGCAAAGCTGCGAACTCCGTCAATGTCAACTGGCACCTGTGGTAATTGACCTAGTGGCGATACCCGCTACTGATTGGCTAGTCTCAGATGGATAGGTGATCTGGCTAACTTAGGGCTACCCATCTGTTCCCATGTCTGCTTAGTCAGAACATTAACTTCCGATCCTAAGTCTAGGATTACCTCATCAATTTCAAATTCTCCAACTTGTGCTGTGAGTCGCATCTCTCTTCCCGTTCTTGTATGTCCCATAGTATTATGAACAACACGCTGCACACTACTCATGGAAGAGGATGGCTAACACTGATCTATGATGTGCTAAAGTTCTCCGATAGCTTTCTCATTTCTCATGAGTTTTAAGAAACTCCGCAGGAAGGATTGTACACTTCCTGTCGACTCATCCTCGTTGCACCTTCTCAATGTGGTAGCCTGCGATATCTGTACAGGGCTAATGCCACATGGTGTTTGCTACGGCACGCCCCTAGATGGCTGTACCTATGATCCTGATTGCGTAGGGTCATTAAAGAAAGTTTTAGCTGCCTGAAATGTTTCTTTATTCTTCTGCAGGTCGAGTGGTGTTGATTTAGTAGTGGCTTTGCGCACCCACTCCGGACCTGTGTTCTTTTGAGTATCCAGTGATGTCCCATTGGTGGAAGGACCGCTGTGAGTCACAATGTTGACTCTTAGTTCTGGTTCCTTCTGCTCAGCAGCAATAAGCTGAATGTTCTGGTGTACTGCTGGCTTAGGTTCCCTGATCTTGGCTATCAAGGTAGGACATTCTTCTATAGCGTGATCGTAAGATTTGCAGTAGTTACATGTGGTAGTAGGGCTCTGGAAATCCCTAGCATAATGTCCTACAACTCCGCAGTTGTAACAAGTGATCGGTTCACGACCACGGCCAAAGCCTTCACCACGGCCAAAGCCTCCTCCATGGCCTCGTCCTCTGAATCCTCCTCCACGGCCAACATGAGCTGGTTCATGCTGTGGTCCTGCTGTTGGACCTGGTGTCTCTGATTGGACTCTGTATAAGTCATGTTTTCTCTCGACCATGAGATCATAAGCTCTACAATTATGTTCATCATGTCCTACGAACTTACAGAAGTTACAGTATAAGTTAATAGGTGTTTGTACATACTTCTGAAGTAAAGGGAATTGTTGAGGTGGATGTCCTCTTGTTTTGCATAGTTCACACCACGGCCCTTGCGTCTGTGCTAAGCAGTTAGGAGCCCCACTTTCTAGATATTCAACAAATATTGGACATTTATCTTTAATATGGCCTTGTCCTTTACACTTTGTGCACCATAGTTCCTATGCAATCTCTTTGCCTTTTCTAATCTCATGGATCTGTAAGGTGAGATTAGCTAACTGGTTCTATAGGTTTGTCATACCTGTACTGGTCTTAGCTAGAGGTGATGCCTCTAGTTTCATTGCCATCTCCAACGCGTCATCCTGCGTTTGGAGTTTCTGCTGCATCAATGGCAGTCTGATGTGGGGGAGCAGTGCTGCAATAAACCATTCCTTGTGATGCTCCGGCGCAAACTCAAAACTAACTTGGTCTATGAGAGCTTTGAATTTCTGATCAAAGTCCCATACTGACTCGGTAGGTGACTGTTTAATTTCTTTGAGCTCTGTAAGCACTGTGACTCAGACTTAGGTTTCTTAAATTCTTTGATCATGGCGGTCCTGACCTATACGAGAATTCTGGGTATCGCTGAGTATAATTCATATACCATGTTAAGGATCATTCCCTAAGTGTGGTGACCAACTGTACAAGTTTAATATTATCATCTTGGAGCCCTTTAATGGTCCATATGGCTTCACATAGAAACCAATGCTGCTCTGGGTCTTCTGCCCCTGTACCCTTAAAGGTAGGTAACTTCATATCATCCCCCATTCTATTTCTACGTGGTGGATGCTGATTTGCTGTGTGACTACCACTCGGTGGTGTAGATGTAGGTGATGTAGCGGTAGTATGTATTGCATGTGAGCTACTAGATGGAGTTCCTACGGGATTATTCTGAGTCCCGGTTGATTTCTGTGGGGTGTAAGGGTGGTAAGGGATACCCCCTTCTGTTCTTTCTATATTACTGTGACTCTATTCTCTAGTATTGTCTGAACTATTTTCAAAGACAGAAGATCTAAAATGTACTTTATATTTCTTTTCACTACGTGTACATCCAAGTTCATCAAAATCACTCTCAAACTCTTGTGACATTACATGTACTGAACTTATACATCTGAATATATATCGAGTACTCCTTTTTCATGTAATAGTATCTTAACGGACAACTTTAAAGAGTTCAAGTACTTACCATGATATCCTTTGAAGAAGTACTGCTCAGCTTCGCTGAAGCTTTTTCTCTGTTCGACTACAAACTATGTGATGAAGCCTTCTAGCACACTTGCAAGCCAGAAGTCCACTGCTCGTGAAATGGGATTATCAATGCTCCTGACAGTCTGAATCAGCTCTGGTGTCCAGAAAATGTTCCTTTTCTTCTTGAATATATGCTGATTAGTCAACTTTGATACCCAGTCATACAACTCATTTCCATAGGTCGCAAAAAATATCGTATGCAAGTCTGTGAAGATATGTTTTTGTAACCAGTCCTCTGTACTCAACGTAGGACTCTTGTTTTCTGTCGCAGCAAATTCTCTTTCTGTAGACCCAACCCACTACTTGAGTTCTTCTTTAGTAGGATGCCAACATAACATTAGCTCTTTAGTTTGTTCAAAATCGGCAACGGAACCATTTGTTGGTTACTATGGGCAGAGCCGGGTTTACTTGTAATGTACCAACAACACCCCTAACTCACTGGCCCTTTCAGAAACAAACCACAGAGCGGCCTGAAGTCTCACCCGAAGTGATCTTAGATGGGTTGGCTAAAGACTCAAGTGTCCTTAACCAGGTTCTGTAGCATCCTGGTGTCTCGCAGCTCTTCTTAGCCAGCGAGATCTTTCTGTGAGTCGCAATTCTCTCTTACTCGCGGAATCTGATAGGGGGAAGACTCCTATTGCATCGTAGTGACTAGGATGATGCGCAAACTCTCCCTTGCTTGTTTCTCACTATCTGCGATATCTCACACCGCAGCTCCTTTGCTGGTGCGATATCGCCTTCTGTCAATGCGATATCTCCTATAGTACGGCCCAATGCAACTCTCAAGTTCCAAAGGCTTACTCACTGGGAGGGATAACTCGGCTAACCTTCAACAGGGTGTTAAACAACCTTACTTGAACTTCCACCATTCAACACACTCAACATCGCTATACTTAACTTGCTGAATAAGTATACTGGAAACACTTAACAGAGTGACTATTACTGTGTGAAACAAGCACTGATAAACTCATAAGCAGACACTTGATACATTTAAACTTGCCTTTAACCTTCTATAATGTTTTAACTGAATGAGAACATACAGACATTTACTAATTGATATACAACATTTATGTAACAGATAACAGATAGCAACTAAGTAAGGCACAATCACATGAAGCAGTCACATAACACACTAATTTTACGTGGTTCACTTCCAGGGTAGAAGCTATGTCCACGGGAACTGGTTTATATATTATAACTTGGGAGAGTAAACACAGTTCCGCTGCAACCTCATATGCAGCTAAGATCTTCTGGGTAACTCCACGCACACCACCGGGAGCCCTTCTCTCTTAGATCTCTTCTCTTCTTATATTGCTTCTCTTACAATATACTCTTCCTCTCTCTCTCTCTCTCAATCCCTGCGGATTTTTACATACATACTCTAGGAGTCAACTACTGGTTACAGTAAGATACTACAGACTGAATAACAGAACCAGAGCTCGGCTCTTCTATAATACAAAATATCTATGAGCTAACAGATCATCGACTGACTAGCTAAATGTATGAATAGCTAACAGACTGTTCAACTAGCTGAATAGCTAACCTTTTACAATACAAAATACATCCCTTTATAGGCGGCCTGAAGGTCTCACCATTACAACACTGTGGGCCTCTCCCAACAGTAACCCAAAACCCTAACTGTGACACTCAGCGTATCTATACTTGAACTGCCGCTTTCCGTCACACCACAGCTTCCTGCAGTCTTCCACGCTTCCCGGTGCTGACCGTGGGTACTGGCGCCGCTTCCTTTTCTGTCCTTCATCTTTAATACCTTGGCCTCGTTGCTCCTTTTCCTTTATGAGGGTAGCTGAGCCCTCCTGTCTTCGCCTCTACCTTAAGTGCAGTGGTTGAGCTTTCTCCTCTCGGCCGCTCAGGTACTGTTACCTTTGAATTACTCGTTCCAAAACAACATCTTTTCCTGTAGCTACGGGACCCTACTCCAACAATCTCCATCGTCGATCTAGGTTTTCTTCTAATCATTAAACCTACACACTTCAAACTTTGATTTTTATTGATCCTTAGAGTGATCGACCTATCTGTTTCTGAATCCAGCGACAAGTTTTCTCTGAACATACATTTCATTTACAAAATCCTTCAATTAAATCGATTATCTAATTCTCCCACGCGATTGATCAAAGAATCGATTAATCGATCTTTGTTATTTCCTGCTTTCAAGAACCCTGAATTCATACACATATTTGTAAGTCTTTTACAGAAATTAGACAAGCATCTAGTTCATGATTTCATACATTCAAACATAGATGAAACTTACACACACAGAATTATGCCGAAACAGGATTTTTCATTCATCAAATGAAACTGTATAGACAATCTGTTTCAGAACCTGTGTTCTGATTTCTATCAGGCCAA
This sequence comes from Pseudotsuga menziesii, assembly GCA_001517045.1. Classification (NCBI taxonomy): domain Eukaryota; kingdom Viridiplantae; phylum Streptophyta; class Pinopsida; order Pinales; family Pinaceae; genus Pseudotsuga; species Pseudotsuga menziesii. Next base: position 308,101 of record LPNX010488648.1, on the reverse strand, counting down.
ATATATCTTTAGTTGGCCTTTCCTCTATTTCCTACAGTCCTTATAGACCTATCTCTCTATCTATATTCTACTTCCTTACTACCTATCTACTATGCCTCACATGCTTACATTTATACATAATCAGATCTCTGAAACCAATTCTGGTTTAGATCCAATAAACAATCAACAATCATACTAAATTAAATCAACCCTATCCTATGACTCATTGCCCTAATTAAGGGATTTATTACATGACTCATCAACGACTCATCACTCACCTAGTGACTCACCTAATTGAATCACCATTATCTAGAACCAGATAAAACATAGGTTTAATTACAAAGTAATGGTTTGAAGACCATCAGTTCATATTTTAAAGACCCCTTCTAGGCCTGATCCAACATTTAACTTGGAATTTGAATGGAAAGCAGTATGCTCCTGCATCAGACTCCCCAGGAAGAAAGAAATATGACCTCCATGGCATAGCCTTCTATATTTAATAAACCTGGATTCCCAACTTTATGTTGCAGTTGATCATCCATCTCATCATGTTGCTCTGTCTTTGACATCTTTAGTTCTCCTAGTTTCCAAATTTTATGTTGCAATGCTCCACTATCTTTTCTTTTACATTCTTCATCTGTCATCTATTTTCTATCACTGTTCTGTCTATTTTCTCTACTGATGCAAATATTCATTCTTTGCTCATGCCTTCTTTAAGAAATATTCACCATCAACAACCTTAATTCTTCAATCTCCATGTCCAATCTATCCTTTGGCTGGTACACATGCATCTTATTTTCCTGAACTTGTTGCTGTCCTCTTAAATCTCTACTTCTATCCACTAAATTATAAAATAGTTTAGTGTTTTTTCCTTCTACCTACTTCTTTTCAATGCTGCAATCAAACACTAAACAATTATCTTTATCAATCCTTGGATGATTCGACCAATCTTCTAACATTTTTAATTCCTCATCATATTTTCTGAAGTTAGAAAAATCTTCTTTGTCTTCATTAGTCAACCCTACAACAACAAATTCATTTAGGTACTGATCACCCCTTTGATACAATATCATTCTCTTCTTGTGTCATGACAAATTTCCCGTCTCTGTCAGCAACACATCTATCCAAATATGCAAGTGTTCTTTCTGGTTTACCTTCATGAGATCATGTCATCTCATCCTTTAATTCCACAATTTTTTTTTTGTCTTTGACCCATGTCAAGATTACATGGATACTTATCTTCTTCCTTTACCCCCAGAACAACCTCACAAGGTTTATCAAATGTTACCCTTGCAGATATACACAATTCATTAATTCCAAAAATATTGAAATTTTCATCACTCATCAGCATATTCTTTTGCTAATATGAACTCTCCCAAGAGTTTATGAGACTTCTAGTTAGTTACTCTTTTGCATCATATTCATTATCCTGGAATTCATTTTCAACCAAGAACTCTTTTATCTCAATCATCTCTTCTAGCAGCTTCATTTCTTCACTAAACTCTATCTCTCCTATAGTATGAGCTATAAGCTGTATACAACTTTTATCCTCCTTCAACATAGGATTATTTTTAGTTGTCATGCTTTCAAAAAGAATTTCTCCTCTTCCTTCATTATCTCTGATAGACGAAGATAATTGTTCGGTTTCTCCCTGCATAATCACATCACTCAAGAGTTCTCCAGTACCTGTAAACATACACCAATAATTAGTTTCAAAAGCACAAGACTCTGAAGTTCCTATTGATATCTCCTTTGGCATCCTCTTTTTGTGTTGGTATGAAAAAAACATCAAATCCATACCATCTATAACAGAATTATACTTTGGTTATCATGATTTTGAAAAGTACACTTTCTTCTTCTTCAGACTTCATGACAGTCCAAGGTGGCTGTTCAACTTCCTCCTTCATCAGAATGAAATTCTGATCTTGCCTTATAGAAATGTCTTTACACATTTATTTTTCTGCCTTCATCTTCGGATCACCTTCAATTGAATGTGTTCCTCTATCCAGAAACTTATCAATGAGTTCCTTTTGCTGCAATATTTCAAACCTTTCCTCATTTGAGAGACTTTCTTCATCAAAATTTAAGACATTTTCAAAAACCTGCTTATCCTCTGCAACAAAACCTGCAATCCTAAATAAGTCATTAGTCTAAAAAACATAAGACCTTTTGCTCTCATATGGTCTCACAATCATCTCCTCCATAATTTTATCTATACTCTTTACATAATTCATGAGACTCTCAATTGGCCTCTCCTTTTCTTCTTCATCATCCTCTCCAAGCAAAGGACCCTGTTCAGGTTCACAATATGAAACCTCCAAAGTCTTGAATATTTGAATACAATGGTTTATCACATAGATTTCCATCCATGTTTGCTTCCACATTAGCGCCATGTTTGGCTTCCACTTTAGTGGCATGTTTGGGTTCCACTTAAGTACTGGTTTGGACTCCAGTTTTCACTGGATTTGGAATCCAGTTTAGCACCCATCTTGACATCCATGTTTTCTTCCACATTAGCACTATGTTTGGATTCCACTTTAGTACAAAGTTATCTTGTCCACATTAGCGCCTAGTTTTGCATCTATGCTTTCTTCCATATTAGTGTCATGTATGGCTTCTACTTTAGCACTAGGTTTGAATTCCACTTTAGTGCAAGGTTTGGCATCCACTTTAGCACTCAATTTGGAATCCATGTTTACTTCGACTATAGCACCATATTTGGCTTACCATTTAACTCCTATTGTAGCTTCCTATTTAGTACCTATGTTTGCTTCATGTTTGGCTTCTGCGCTAAAGCCACATTTATCTTCCCATTTAGGGTCTAGTTTTGATTCCTTGTTAGCTTCTAGTTTTTTTTTTTTTGGGGGGGGGCTTCTAGTTTTGCTTCTGCAATAGCACCATCTTTGGCTTCCCATTTAGAGCCACCTTTGCTTCCAATGTTTCTTCTACATTTGTGCCACATTTGTCTTCCAGTTTAGCTCCTAGTTGTACTTCCACTTTTTCTTCCCCATTAGCACCACATTAGGGTTCCTATTCGTGGATATGTTTTCATACAAATTTATGTTGATATTTTCTTCGACATTAGTGGCACATTTTGCTTCCACATTAGCACCACATTTTTCTTCCTTTTTACAATGTCATGTTTTGATTCCTTTTTATGACCCCCTTTATTATATTTACTTTGGTAATTTCAATTAAATAATGATATATATCACAATTCTCAAATAACATAATGAAATATATAAAAATCAGTTATCAGAATTCAAATTTATAGCGTAACATTTATGAATAAATTCAAGGGAAATAGACAACATTCATCCAAAGTAGTGATAACATCATACCTATTAATTCTCCATCAAAAAGTCATCAACAACTTCCAATATATATAAATTAACAAGATAATATAAATAACATCATTAGATCAATATCTTGTCATGGACATTGTTATAGTAAAGTAAAACATTAGAGGAAATTTCAACTCAAAATGGGCCTTTTAACTTTTATTCAAATTCCATGTCATCATGTGTTAGCCAATGAAATTGCTTTAAATTTGAAATACCGTATAGGTCTTAAACACTTTTTTAATATAAATTTGGGGATAGGTATCATAAAAAAAACTACTTTTTTTGTTTGTGTTTTTGACATATCTCCCTGTGTTTTTACTCAAAAATACAAACAAAAAAGTAGTTTTTTTCTTTTCTTCCTCCCAAACTAATAAATATTATTTTATTATTTTAACTAGTATTTTATTAGTTCATTTTAGGAGGCCTATTTTGAGTTGAAATTTCCTCTAATGATACAAATTCACACACACACACACATATATGAAATTACCAATATCACAAAAAATAAGTTTAATGATATACACATATACAAAAGTGAAATTGATAAAGAGTGATTAGATATAATATGTCAACAACAATCCATGATACAAGTCAATATGATATAGGGAAAATTTTAGGGGTGAAATTTAGCCCTTGGGATATTTTTTGATGGTTTTCTCGAAAAAAAAGATTCACCAATTTCCAGTATTTTTTGAATTGATTCACCCAAATTCCATGGTAATTTTTTTCACTCTAAAAATTGCCAAAAATTCCAAAAAATTATATAAAATCCTTAGAATTTGAATAATTTTTAAAAAGGATCATCAAACATTTTATGATTGCAAATTTAAAAATTAATAAGAATTCCCAAGGTTTCTACATTTTAAGAAAAGTATTAATCCGTAAAATTTTCCTTGATATGATCCAAAATTTAATATGAATTTGGATCATCATAAAAGCTATAATACATCTCCAAAATCATGGAGATAGTAATAATCATGGACATGCTAATGAGCACATCACTAGCTACCACCACCACTAACATCATCCTTTTCATCTTCATCAACTTCACCTCAGTACTATCTTCATCATCATCTTCTTCTGATCCATCATAACCATCAACTCTTCTCTTTGATCCACTCTCAACCAAGTCTAAATCATCATCCATATGATCTTCTCCTGCAGTGTTTTGAAAAAAAAGAAGAATTAATCAATATTAAATGTTATTATTAATTTCATCTCATAATGCATATACGACTTATTTGCTAATACTACATCATATAAAATTTCAACAAAATATCATAAAATGACAATTAATATGTGTGTGTGCGCAATAATATGACCACAAAAGAAAGTGCAAAACAATATAAGTAAATGACAATTGCACTAGACAAGATTTACAAATTAAATAGTATAAGAAGTATGAAATTACAATAACATAAGTGCTCTTCTCCTTAATTTTGTGATTTTAAGATGAGTATTAAAGTTAAAAAGGTGGAATACCATTTCAATGAGTTGTGGAACTCACACGAAATGTGTATGCATAGAGGTTACTGAGTAGATTAGGTATGCTAAGTTACTCTTTGCTAGGGTAGGGAAAGATTAGGCTAGGAAAGGAAATTCATGTAGACACGGGAGGGTATATTAAGTTAAGTGTTTGTTTTATGCTAGGTTATAATAGATCGTGAAAGGTATTTGGTAGAATATTCTGTTAGAATAATCAACCCATAGTTAGCTACCTTAGACATTAATTAATCCGTTTTTGTCTTATTTGCCTAGTTTCCATATTCCAACTTATGCAAGTTGTCCTCCACATGTCCAAAGTGGTCAAACTTGCTAAAATTTAGTCATGGAGTGCTTGGGAAACCTCTTGGAATCAATTCTGCTTTATTCCTGGCCTTCCTAGTGCATGTCTTCTTTTTCTGCTTTATTGCCTGCTTTTGCTGAGTTTTAAGGCAATTGGGAAAGTTTGACTAGGTGAAGTTAACTTGTTTTTTGTCCTCATCATCCTCCACTATTTTCTCCTAATAAAATCATGTATGAGTTGTCCTTCCATCACCTATTAGCTTGCCTAATTTATTTTTCCAATTCGTGAGCTCCTAGACAGATTTGGAAGCTGCTTTATGCACCTATGGGGGATTTGCTTAGATTTAGTAACCCTGCTTTTGACCAATTTGAATGGAATCCCAATGCATTCGAATATATCATGTAATTATTTATTTTTTTAGCCTATGAATTCACAGGGTTGGATATTGTACACTTATTCAATACAGATTAGTGTTCTGCTCCATATTCAGTCTCATTTGTGTGTAATTTGCATGTGTAATTGGCAATTTTTGTGAGTGTAATTGTTCTAACACCTGGGTTCAATTTCCACATGGTATTAGAGCCTTTGTAGATCGATTTATCTCCTTCCAATTTGTTATTGCAGGTTTGACATCATTGACTGGGAGCATTCTGCTGACTGAAGGGACAATTTTTGGGCTATGGATCAATCTCAGAAGATCGTCTTGACTCCATTTAAATTCTTTGAATGGAAAGCAGAGATGGAGATACTGTTGAGAGTGAAAGGCCTCTATAGAGTGACTATGGAAATAGAAGCAGAGCCCAATGTAGCTGCATAGAAAATTAAATGGCACAACAGGAGGGATGAGGCCTATGGTCTCCTGTGTCTGAGCATATCCAGAGACCTCCTTTTGCATATTGATGGATTAACATCACAAAATGAAGTATGGGAGAAGATTGTTGAGATTTTTGGTAAGATAGATGAGATGAGGGTACATCAAATCGAAAATGAATTGATCTCCTTGAGTCCCAACAGCTTCGAATCCCTTGAACTCTAATTTTCCAAGTTCAAAGCCCTTGTTTTGCAGCTAAAAAGGTGTGGAATTGAAAAGAAGGAGGAGAAACTAGTTTTGGCCATACTCTCGAAGCTTGGCCATGACTATTCAGCGTTTTTCTCGACCTTCCATTCCACAAAGTTGACAGCTCGATCCTTGAAAATGCCTAGCCTTGCAGATTTCATGGAATCTCTCACACAAGAACAAGATAAATTGTTGATGATGGGCACCATCAAGCCTTCCAAAGACAAAGCTCTGGTTGCTGGAGATTCAAGGGTGGATTCAAGAGGAAAGAAGAAAGCTAAGAAGCCACCTGAGCAAAAGAGAGACAAGAACAAGTCTCCAGAGGAGCCCCAAGGTTCCAAGAAGAACTTCCAAAAGAATAAGAACAAAGGATAAATGAGCAAGTGTTCATACTGTGGTAAGGGAAATCATCCTAAAAGCTCCTACATGAAGAAGAAAATTGACATGCTGACCCAACTCTTGGAGAAGAATGGCATCTCCCTTCCTGATAGCTCAAAGAAGAGGGAAGGAGGATCAAATTCAAAAGACAGAGAGAGAGTTCATGCATTGGTTGCTGGCACACCAAGCTCACCTAGTTTCATCATTGATTTTGGAGCTTCAAGACATATGGTTTTGACCAAGGAGGCATTCACCTCACTTGACATGTCGAAAGGTCCACCAATAGTACTGGGAGATGACTCTCTCACTGAAAGATTGGGCAAAGGGAGGATTGATCTTGACCATGGTAAGTTCAGCAATGTATTGTATGTTCCAGGTCTTACCCCTAACCTCTTATCAGTGTATCAGATGACCTACACAGGGTCTCCAAAGAAGGTCATATTCTCCCCTGATGAAGTTGAGATCACAGAGATCTCAAGTGGTAATTAAAGTCATTGCAAAAGGAGTTGCAAATCACACTTCGAAGGTATACATGTTCTCACACTTCCTGCCCTACTCAAATCCCTATGCTCTTTTGATTCATGCTAATGAGGCAAGCAAGATTTGGCATGAAATATTTGGCCATCTTAAATATAATTATCTTTTTGATCTTAGTGAAAAATAAATGGTCATAGGGTTACCCAAGATTAAGTTTTCCAAAGGAGTCTGTCAAGGTTGCATCTTAGGAAAACACCTAGAGCATAAATTTGAGAAAGCTAGTCATGAGAGAACCTCTGCACCTCTTGAGTTGATCCACAGTGATGTTGTTGGCCCATTTCCTCATATGTAAATGAGTCAGGCCAAATATGCATTGACATTCATAGATGACTTTTCCAGGTTCTGCTGGGTTTACTTCCTGAAACACAAGTCTGAAGTTTTTGGCCTCTTCAAAGTCTTTAAGGCTTTGGTTGAAAATCAGTATGGGAGGAAACTCAAGGTCCTCAGATATGACAATGGTGGTGAGTATGTCAAATATGAGTTCATTCAATATTTTTCAGATGTAGGTATTCAGATGTAACATTCTATCCCTTACACACCACAACAAAATGGTGTTGTTGAGAGGAAGAACCGATCAATGAAAGAGATGGCAACCGACATGATGGAGGCTAAGAATTTGCCACCAAAGTTTTGGGCTGAAGCTATAAACTGTGTATCCTATATCTAGAATAGGGTGCCTCATAAACAACTTGATGGTATGACTCCTTTCGAAGCATGGAGTGGGCACAAGCCAGATGTGACCCATTTCAGGATTTTTGGCTCAAGGGCTTGGGCTAGAATTCCAACAGAAAAGAGGAAGGCTTTGCAGCCCCAAAGCCAAGAGTGTCTATTTGTTGGGTACTCTGAATATTCAAAAGGGTACAAGATGATCAATTTGAGCAAAAACAAATCCTTCATTGAAAGGAGTGTTCAGTTCCAAGAAGAGCCTTTAGCAGCAGTGGAAGTTGAGAATCCTCTTCACCACCAGAACCATTGAATGTAAGTGAAGAGATAGTTGAGTTTGTTGATTTTGATATGTCTGATAATTATGAGTTAATTGCAGATCCTAACAGTCCTACAAGACCAAAATGGGTAGCAAAGACCATTCATGTAGCTGGAGAACTAGCTGGAAATCCTAGTGATCCTAGGAGGACTAGATCTCAGTTTGAGAGTGCTCTGTGTATGAAAGACTCTTTGTTTGCAGAGAAATGCTATCTGATGGTTGAATCAGAACCACAGACATATGAAGATGCAACACATGATCCAATATGGCAAACAAACATGAAAGAAGAGTTCATCTCACTCCAGAAGAACAACACTTGGGAGCTGGTTGATCTTCCCCAAGGGAGGAAGCTAGTTCAATGTAAGTGGGTTTACAAAACCAAGTTTGCTGCTAATTGTTCACCTTTGAAATATAAGGCAAGATTGGTAGCCAAGGGCTACTCATAGGTACATGGCATAGACTACAATGAGACCTTTGCACCAGTGGCAAAGATGGACTCCATCAAGCTAGCCTTATGTTGGAGCAGGGTCCTGCAGCTACAGGAAAAGATGCTATAGAAGAACAAAGAAGTCAAAGGAAACAGTACCTGAAGCAACCGAGAAGAGAGAGATCAAGCACTGCATTTAAGGCAATGGCCGAGATGAGAAAGCTCAAACACTACCCTTAAGGCAGTGGTGAAGACAGGAGGGCTCAGCTACCCTCATAAATGGAAAAGGAGCAATGGGCCGAGGTATTAAGGACAAAGGACAGAAGCAGAGCAACCAAGGAAGCGACGCCCATACCCACGATCAGTGCCGGGAAGTGTGGAAGACTGCAGAAATATGTGGTGTGACAGAAAGCGGCAGTTCAAAGTACAGATAGGCCAACTGTCACAGTTAGGGTTTTTGGGTTACTGATGGGATAGGCCCACAGTTTTGTATTATGGCGAGACCTTCGGGCCGCCTATTTAAGCATGTATTTTGTATTATGAAAGGTTAGCTAGTCAGTTGGTCTGTTAGCTCGTAGACAGTAGACATTGAGGAAGAGTCGAGCTCTGGTTCTGTTATTCAGTCTGTAGTTATATTACTATAACCAGTAGCTAGCTCCTTCAGCATGAATGTAACAATCCGCAGGGATTGAGAGAGAGAGAGAGGAAAGAGTATATTATAAGAAAGAAATATAGAAGGAGAAGAGATCTAAGAGAGAAGGGATCCTGGCTGTGTGCGCGGAGTTTCCCAGAAGATCTCAAGCTGCATAATAGGTTGTAGCAAAATTGTGTTTACTCTCTCAAGATATAATATAAAAACCAGTTCCCATGGACATAGCTTCCCCCCCTGGAAGTGAACCACGTAAAATCCGTGTGTTGTGCGAATGTTTCATGTGATTGTGCTTTACTTATGTGCTATTTGTTATCTGTTACATGAAATTTGCTTATCAGTTAGTGAGTGAATGTATGCTATCCTTTAGTTTACAGTAACATAGAAGGTTAATCGTGAGTTGGATGTATCAAGTAGTCTGTATAAGAGCTTATCAGTGCTTGATTCACGACAGTTAACAGTTACATCATTAAGTGACTTCCGTATATGAGTTCAACAAGTTGAGTATAGTTGATGTTAAGCGTGTTAGGCTGTAGAGGCTTAAGTGAAGTTGTTTAAAACCATGAAGAAGGTTAACTGAACTATTATACCCAGAGATAAAGCCTTTGGACCTTGAGAGTCATATTGAGTCTTACTGTAGAACTATCGTAGTATAGAAAGGCGATATCGCACCATCAGAGGAGCTGCGGTGTGAGATATCGTAGGTAAAGAGGAAAGTAGAGCAGAAAATTTGCGCATCGTCTTAGAAGCCGCTATGCAATAAGAGTCAGCTCCCTATCAGACCCAGCTAGAGATAGAGAAACAACACATTGCTGAGAGATCCCACTGGTTAACTAGAGTCAAGAGAAACCTAGGTTGCTACAGTACCTGGTTGAGGAAACCTGATTCTTCAACCAACCCATCCAAGATCACTTCGGGTGAGACTTCAGGCTGTTTTGCAGTCTATTTCCAAAAGGGCCAGTGAGCTAGGGGTTTTGTTGGTACAATGAAGTAAACCCGGGTCTGCCCAGAGAAGACCAACACCTTAGCCATTGCAGCTTCGAAGCAGTGGGAGGTACATCACAAGGATGTGAAGTGTGCTTTCCCGAATGGAGATATTACTGAAGAGATTTACATGCAGCAACCTCAAGGATTTGCTACTAATCCATCTCTTATGTGCAGGATAAATAAATCATTGTATGGGCTTAAGCAAGCCCCCATGGCTTGGTATGCCAAGATTGATGGATTTCTGCTATCATTGAATTTTGTTCGATGCAAGTCAGATCCTAATGTTTATTTGAAGCTGATTGATGGCTATTTGATGATTATTGTCTTGTATGTAGATGAAATTCTCATTATAGGAAGCTCAAAGGATGAAATTGCCTCCTTGAAGGATGCAATGGACCATGCATTTTCTATGACTGATTTGGGGTTATTGAGCCAATTCTTGGGTCTCGAGATTGCTCAAACCAAACATGGAATAAAAGTACATCAGTCCAAGTATGCTTTGGATTTTCTAAACAAGTTCAACATGAAATATTGCAAGCCAAAAAAGACTCCCTTCCTTTCAGGAGTTAAGCTTGAAGAAGCAGATTCTTCACCTATGGTAAATAATACACTGTATAGGCAACTGATTGGGTGTTTGTTGTACCTTACACATACTCGACCTGATATTTATTATGCAGTAAGTGTGGCTTCAAGATACATGGATAAGCCTCATGAGATCCATTGGAGAGCAGCCAAAAGGATCCTTAACTTTTTTCAGGGAACAAGGACTCATGGGATCTTCTACAAAGCTAAATCTGATCTTGATTTGATTGGGTTTACTGACAGTGATTGGGCAGGTGAAGACACAGATCGAAATCCAACATCAGGATATGTGTTCATGCTTGCTGAAGGACCAATCAGTTGGTCAAGCAAGAAACAGAGTGCCATTGCACTCTCATCTCCAGAAGCAGAGTACAAAGGAGTTGTAAATGCAACAACTCAATGTTTATGGTTACAGGGGTTACTTGGTGAGTGTGGCTTCGAATCAGAATACTCAAAAACTATATATTGTGATAATTAGAGTGCCATTTGAATCTGCAATGATCCAGTTCAGAGACAGAGAACCAAACACATTGAGATCCATATGCACTACATCAGACAGCTTGTGCATGATGGCACCATTCACCTACTTTTCTGCTCATCTTCAGAACAAGTAGCAGATATCTTCACCAATTTTTTTGTGAGAATACATTCAGCAATCTAAAATCACTACTGGGGATTGCTGATCATGCTGTGAAGAATGATTGATGACAATATTTTAAAATTTTGTTTTACTGTCCATGTTTAAGGGAGGATTTTTTCCACTGGGTTTTTGCCTCTTTCCTTGGTTAAATGGACATGCAGTATGCAAAGGGTGACTAAGCCTTATTGCTAGGCCCTATAATTTTCTGATATTTTACTCATAAGTCAGGCTTAAGGGGGGGTGTTAGAATAATCAACCCATAGTTAGCTACCTTAGACATTAATTAATCCATTTTTGTCTTATTTGCCTAGTTTCCATATTCCACCTTATGCAAGTTGTCCTCCACATGTCCAAAGTGGTCAAACTTGCTAAAACTGAGTCATGGAGCACTTGAGAAACCTCTTGGAATCAATTCTGTTTTATTCCTGGCCCTCCTAGCGCATGTCTGCTTTTACTGAGTTTTAAGGCAATTGGGAAAGTTTGACTAGGTTAATTTAACTTGTTTTTTGTCCTCATCATCCTCCACTCTTTTCTCCTAATAAAAGCATGTATGAGTTTTCCTTCCATCACCTATTAGCTTTCCTAATTGATTTTTCCAATTCGTGAGCTCCTAAACAGATTTGGAAGCTGCTTTATGCACCTATGGGGGATTTGCTTAGATTTAATAAGCCTGCTTTTGATCAATTCAAATGGCATCCCAATGCATTCAAATCTATCATGTACTTATTTATTGTAGCAGCCTATGACTTCACAGGGTTGGCTATTGTACACTTAAATTAGTGTTCTGCTCCATATTCAGTCTCCTTTGTGTGTAATTTGCATGTGTAATTGGCAATTTTTGTGAGTGTAATTGTTCTAACACTTGGATTCAATTTCCACATATTCTAGGTTATGCTAGGTAACTATAAGCTAGTGTAAGGTAGCCTTAGGGAGGGTAGAGTATCCTTGTGAAGGTTAGGGATTGGATACATTTTTTTAGGATTGGTTAGGTTGAGTGTTCTAAGCCTAGTTACACCCTATTACCTATTTCATGATCATCATTTCTTACCTAGGAATGCACACTTGATCATTTAGGGGTAATTACCATGGGTTTCACTAGCCACTGAGCTTAACCATGTAATTAATCCTAAGATTGGTTGCATAATTATATGAAGTCTTGCACATAATTGATTAAGAAATTATGTAATTCATTCATTGATTTATTCTTTTTGGAATTCAATTATTAATAAATATTACTTTGCTTAACTCTTTTACTTGAATTCTCTCTCGATTTATGTGCAATTTGATCCAAATGTGTATCGGTGGCCACCCACCTATCCCATTGGATCAAAACAAATTTTCAATTTTGGAAGTTTTTTTGTCATATGACTAATCCATATGGATATCGGTGACCACCCACCTATTCCACAAGCTCAAGACAATTTTTCCAGTTTGGCAATTTTTATGAATTATTGTGTCCAAAACTTTTAGGGCTATTTTGTGGTCCTAAACAAAATTTCCTGGAAACAACACAATATATTAATATCCAGAGGCAGAATAAGATGGGATAAATGTGTACTTATCATCTATACCTTTCCAATGAGCTACCAAATTACTTAAACAGATATTGTATGCAAAAGTTATGCCCCCGAGAAGTTGACACCTCAACTAACCACCTCAAGACCCACACAACTTTTTATGGATCATATCATAGGGTTAGGTTTTTGTATGTTAGGGTTTTTTCTCTCATAATTATGATAAAAAAGGCCCTTCAACCTCCTTTTTTAATCAACCTGTGACGAATGATCATAGCTACCACATCTCTTCTTAGAAATACAACTACCATCATTCTAGCTGCTTTTATTTTACAATCTGTTCTCTTTCACTCATTTAATAAAATTTGAGTTTATTGTATCTATGTGCTCCTTGCAATATATATGTTTTTTTGGTTGTATATATGCTCTTTATTTTCATTCTCACATAAATCTAGATCACAATTGGATTAAATTCTCATCTCTTATGATCTCTCCTTGTTATGTCATTGAAGATTATGTTACTCTAATACCTTCTTCTTCTCTTCTATGGTTTTCTAATTGCATTATTTATTCATTTAAAAATATCATAATTTAGGTGTTGTGCAATTGCAACCTTCCAAGAATATGACTCTCCAATAATCGAATAAGAACAAGATTTAACCCAATCTTTGTTTGAGCAAACTGGGTGGTGTAGCATATTCACTAGATATTCATATCAAGGGGAAGGTCCATGATTTCTTTTCATATATCATGTTTGAATAAGGAAGTGGTAAAAAGGGTTGTTATTCAAAGAAATATCCATCTTATTGATGAAGAGAGGGATATGACAGTAGACCCTAAGAAAAACCTTGAGGTGGAGGTGAAGAATCATTGTGGTAGAAAAATCTTTGAGTACAAGTTTAAACAAAATGACTATTGATCAATAGATAAATTCACTTAGAGAGTTAAAATCATTTATGCAAAAAATTCCAAATTTACAAAGGTAGGGTAACCCTCTCCCAAGTAGTGATGGACTAGAAAATTAAAACCCTTTCACGTTTGATGAATTAAACATATAATGACATTAATATAATTGGATGACAATAGTTTCATAAATAAATTAGTTTGGGGTTCAATTATTTTCTTTATTATTATAGTGACATGACATAACCTTTTGTAACTACACCTTGTAAATGACTATGGAGGCCAAAAGGTATGCCCTACTAATTGCTTTGGGAAATCTAGTGATTTATTTTCATCCAGGGGCATGCTTCCACATCCCTTAATCTATTATACATGTTATAGGATTCTAATACGATAGAAATGCATCTTTTTAGTTATATTTGAAGTTTTTTTCAACCCCACCCTAGCATACTATTGTATGATTTTTCATTGTTGAGGACAAAGTTTTTCAACGAAGGAGAGAGGAGGGGTATATTTTGTATTTAACAATAATTTTCTTACTATGCACTAAAATTTATGTACATGAATTGTTTTTGAATGTATAAGAAAAAAGAAGCATTAGATGTTTAAATATGATTTTTTAATGTTGAGGACAAAGTTTTTCAACGGAGGAGAGAGGAGGGGTATATTTTGTATATAACAATAATTTTCTTACTATGCATTAAAATTTATGTACATGAATAGTTTTGAATGTAATCTCATGGTTTATAAGAAAAAAAGTAGCATTAGATGTTTAAATATCATATATCAATATTGATAATAAAAAAACCACTTTTATGTAATATGGGTCTTATCACTTTTATTTAATAACTTAAGTTTTAAGTTGCAATTTCTACTCATTTTTAGTAAAAATGGAAGTTTCTGACACTCATTTCTATATTTTATCATTCTAGCAATATAACCAATAATTTTCTTTCGAGGAGTATTTGTCTTTGTAATCAATATTATAGGTGCAAACCACCCCTAAATTATGAAAATGCCCCAATGTTTTTCATTTATTTGTTGTTATCTTATATTATTTGTGATTTATATATAATATGTTTTGCTTTTATTTTTAGGTATTTGTGTAGTTGCAATTCTATCTTGTTTTTTGTTTAGATAAGTTGTGTTCACAATATACTCAAGAACACATGATGCTCATGTGTGTGCCTTTACCTTTTCTAACATGGACTCTCTTAATTCCTTTACCCTCAACCTCACTAACCTATTTGTAATTGTATTTACCGTTTTGACATTTCTAACATTTGGATTTGTTAAAATAGGTTGTTCCCTTCCTATAATAAGACCCCTCTTTCATAGAATGGGTTCTTTCCTTACTAATAATTTGAACCTACTTTTGGATATGCCTTGGTGCCTCTTACAAAATACAGTAGACACCATCTATATTTTAGAGATGTTTATATTCTACATTATTTATTATTTCACCTCTAATCATGAGCCCTTGCTTGTCTGGTTTTTCCCACACTAATGGTGTTGTTAAGAGACCATTTGCAAGTTCGTGTGGGTATCCATTGTGCATTTTCATGGTTTCTTGAATAAAAGGTCACCATTCCTCCTCTCCATGTGTTTAAAGTCTCTCCCTCAACCTATGAATTACTCGCTTCTCCTTCCCATTTTCATCCCTATCCTCACCAAATCCTCCTCCTCCCTAACTGTGGATTCAACATGTTATACACTAGAACCTTCCCCTACTTCAATTTTCTTTGTTCCTGTAATGAACGACAATTCATTAGTTCTTTAAAAATAGTGTAATGAACAATAGTTTACATATGCAAAAGTATCCAACATAAAAATGAAATATATATCACCTAGGGAAACCCCTCCAAACAAAAGTGTCTCACCACACCACATCCAATGCCATAGGAAAAGGAAAATAAGAAAGTGATAGCACATAGTGAGATGTCCGATAGCTTTGTTTCTACATAAAAACAAATGCATTGAAAACATCAAAACAATAAAATTTTTTAGATCTTACCTCCCACATAGCTATTATAATATTTAAATTTTGTATAACCCCTTTTTAGAAAAGAAGTCAAATAGTCTAATATTATATTGGATGAATTCATTAAAAAACAACATAATTATTTTAATTGATAACATTTCTTTTAAGAAATAAATCAAAATCCAACCTAGGATAATTTATTAAGAGAATATTCAAGGTCCACATGATATCTAGCAAGTATGTTAGTAGTTTCCTAGAATGCTTAGTCCAGATATTAGTGAAAAATATTAATTATAAAAATGAGATCACCCGCCATTGACAAGTTTTTCCATGTGATTCTTGTGGAGAGACAACCACCTAAAGTTAAAGACATGGATATTTATTTGGAACCATTGATAGAGGATTTGTTTCTCCCATGGAATGAAAGTCAAATGTATGCCATTTCACAACCTATACATGAAAGGATTCGAAGAATAGGGGTGTTGGAGTGAACCAAATAAGCCTGCTAGATCTATATTCTCAAACTATACTTGAACATGAATAGGAACATAGGTTGGGTTGTTGGAATTTACAAGAGAAATTTAAATAAAATCAATTTTAATTATTTACCAAGGAACACTATATATTATTTATTTAACAAAGTTTACAATAGAATATTATACTTAAATCCATTGTGGAACTTTCATCACTGAATCCTAGGTTCCTCTAGCCTCATCCTCCTGGTCCACACATGTAAAACACCTTAAGAAATAATTCACACAAATATATCATAGATTGAGACACTATTGTACATTATGTGGTCAAAATGTTAGAATATCTTATCACAAGAAAACTATTGCAAGAAACTGCTTGATGAAAATGGAGAGTTGCTCGAGAGATCACACAAGTATCTTATCTATCAAAGATATGGTGGTGATTTATATTTAAACATTAAATGTGGGGGAAGTATGGGGGAAGGATCCAATCAAAACACTTTGGTTGATTACTTCTCCTAAACATTTGAAGTCGAATGCATGCCACAAGTAAAGGACAATGTTGATGTAATTGATAGTGAAAGTGTTGATGTTGATGGAAGGAGCTCCTCAAGTTCTTGCTCAACCCATTAATAATCCAAACAATAAAGTGGATAATCCCACTTACAATGTTGAGATTCCTAGTTATCCCCCAAAACAATTATTTTAGGTCTACATACATATTCTTCACTAATGGATGAGCCATATAAAATGCTTTATGACCCTTATTCAATATCAATGTCTGAATTTTTGCATAACGTGCACCTACATCACTCTTTCAACCCATAGCACGAGAATACCTGGTGTGTATGGATCTGTGTTTTCACCTTTGAAGATGTATAGTGAAGAATCCTTGGTAAATATTGTTACACATATTTTTGAAGGAGACAAACCATTCTGTATATATAGATATTAGTAAACCCTAGCTATCTCTTATCATCGTGAAGACTGTTTCGATTGTATTGTGTGAACTACTACGACCTATCTGTTATCTCTGGTGTGAGCAACAACCTCTCTATTATCTCTATGGTGTTTGTTTCTTTGAACTTGAGATTACCCTCTATCTAGAAAATATGTTACCTCCCTTAATACGTGGAGGAACGTGGTGGATACAAAAAAAGTGTATCATTTTGCATACAAATGAAGAAATTGTTGGTGTTGTGTTTTGGAGAGATTGCAGCCACTATGTGGCTCTTTTGAAGGGATCCTATGATCAAAACTACATCTAAATCTACCTGCACAAATGACGTTGAATTCTCCTTTTTTGGACCAGAACTTGAATATTGGAGACTACTATGTTCCATTCCTTAGCTACATGTGGACTATGAACTGAATGACCATGAACCCTAACATTTCACGCATTATTGTTGCTCTCAATTTTGAATTCAACACAAGAGTTGTGTTAATGTCCATATTGGATCTAGATTGCAGTTTATTGGGAACATATCCTCCTCTACATGAGATTTATAATGCACCTAGCTTCTCTGGTTGCACAGATGACTTTGTTAATCATCATTTACTCAGGATAACTATAAAGTCCTTTTCATGGTGTCTACTTGTAAATTTTAATAGGTGAATTAACGTACCATGTTGTTATTGGTTACAATGAAGATAGTGTGCTTATCATTGGGGGTTCCAAGGAAGATGGAAATATAAAAAATGAATTTTAGATGTATGATACAGTTTTCCAAAAGTATACACAGAAAGCTTCCATTCTTGAACCTAGGTATCGATTCGGTGCAACTCTATTTAAATGTGTGTCACTATTCCTCCTTTTTTCCATTGCATTCTCAGGGGCTATGATCAACTTGTTTGTACATATTGACTATGTGCACTTGATGTTTGTAAATATTGTCATTCATGAGATACTATATAATCATCTTTGCAATAAACCTTCTATGAAATTGTAAATAAACCTGCAATAGGAAGCCACATTCACAACCTGCAATAAACCTTCTATACAATTGTAAATAAAAATATGACGGTGGCTCACGTCTCCATTTGAAAAATAGCTATCATATACAAAACACTAAGAACATAAGAACTCATGTCTCAGGTTGAAAAATAACTATCATATTCAAACCACTAAGAACATGCTAGGTTAATACAAATATTGCACGAACGAACTTACCATACACTAAAATGGTTATTTCCATGGTTATCCAGAATGCTACCTTAAACCTCTAGTTGAGCATGATTTTCTCGGGAACGTTTTAAACTTAAAAATAGCCTTTATAGCTGCAAGTATAATGCTTTACGAATTGTGGATGAAATCACAGGATATATGTAGAATAATCAGTGAAGTCGACACAAAATAAATTGATTCGAATCAAAGAAATAATCTATAGAAAATCAACAGCCAGAGAACAACATGGATTGTGCTTTTGGAAGCAAGATCACATGGTTAAAGGCAAGGATAGGCAAAAAAAGTAGACAAATCACATGTCGGTGATAGTTTATCTTTGATTCAATGCACGTCGAGTCCATATCCATTGACCTATCATTGCTGAGTATCAACATCTTCACATGTGAGCCATGGATTTCACATGATCCCACAACCATGTGGAATTTTTCATATTTCTTTTTGTCATGTTCGTAGTCATTTTTTTGAAGTGATGTTTTACGTGGCCAATCTGGTGGACTTCAAGCTCACATATTAAAGGAATTTCATCCTTTTTTGATGGGATGGATTTTGTTGTGATAAGTGGGGAGTAGTTTCTGTCACTATTAAGATTGGGCTTGGTTCGTGGTTTTCTCTTCAGTGGTCATATATAACAATGGATTTATTAGACTGTTAAAAAAAAAGTGGGAAGTAGTGTCCAAAACAAGTTTGGAACTATAGTTTCTTATATTGATCTTGTGATAAGATGTAAACTTCGAAAAATATTCAAGTTAAAGTTCAAATTGTAGTATGTATATTTATGATATGATTATATATTATATGGATAAAATGATGACATAAATATTGTAAAGATGTCATGTAGTTCCAGTATTGTTCAAGTTGTGTTAAGATTTCATGTAGTGGTTGAGTTGTTGAGCTTATTATATGTTGGGGTTACTTATAAAGTTTTACATATGTTTGGGGGTGCTTCATTAGATTTGGGATACATGGTGTATGGATATCCCTTGGATGTTCTATGATGGAGGGAACATTGGAGGTGGCTTACTAAGTGGTTGTTGAACTTAGTTGGGTACTTGCATGAAATTATTCCGTGGAGTGTTGGATATCTTTAGATAGCCTGGGACATTCTTCATGCTAGCTACTTGAAGATTGGTTGCTTCCTTGAGAGGATACCCTAAATTGGAGTAGGATCCTTTGGCATTTTGAAGGAAGGGGTTCAGCCCTAAATAACATGGGGTAGCTTGGATGCTTGCATGGAGGCATGGAATTGGCACGAGGATGAATTCTCTATTGAATTCATATATCAATAAATTAATTTGTTGTTGAAGTAATAAAAAAATGCAAGAGATGGATATGTCAACCATATTAAAATATTTTGTATGTGTTTAGAAGAAATGTGATTTTACAAAAGTTAGATTAATTGGTTGTTACGAGTAGTATTTTCTTTTACTTCAATTTATTTTTAAATGCAATGTATTTGAAGTGCCTCTCAATTTTTATTTTAAAAATGGACAGATTAACCATTAACTTACCTACTTTTATTGATTACATGTTTAGTGGAAGCGATATGTGGAGTATTGGATTTATTAAGAGATCATCATGCCAATTTCAGTACTTGATCCTGGGTTAGGAAGATAAAACTCCTTTCAACTTCCCATCTAGACCCAATTGAGATACCCTCGTGAATATATTTTAGTAAACAATATTTTTAACATTAATGCTAACTATTTAATCAGATGCAGAGGATAAAACAAATAGGTTAATATGACATGAGGTTAGGAACCTTATTTTCCAAACTTATTTAATTCATTTGGAACATTGGAAGCATTATAACTTGATTGAATGCAATAAACAATGCATCATAGAGAATTTCAACTTATGACTCGAAATATTCAAGCCATGCCCTGCACTTAAAACTTGGGCTTGAAATACTCTGGATGTACTTGATTTCATGCAACCTTGAATTATCACATGGTAAATGTACTTGATTGCATGCAACCCTAAATTATCACATGGTAGCACCTTTTACATTATATAGTATGAGATATTATGTCTATATCGGTAAATGCAGAATCAACT
This sequence comes from Pseudotsuga menziesii, assembly GCA_001517045.1. Lineage (NCBI taxonomy): Eukaryota > Viridiplantae > Streptophyta > Pinopsida > Pinales > Pinaceae > Pseudotsuga > Pseudotsuga menziesii. The sequence continues at coordinate 287,642 of LPNX010488648.1, read as the reverse complement.
CAAGAGTAAGGAAACACATATGCTTGAATCATTTACGAGCGACTTGGTGTGTCTAGACTCTATTCTTGAACACTTTTTGGAATTTTCTTTTAACTTTAAAGGTTGTGTGCTTGGTTAGATTGTACTCCCATATTCTATTTTATCATGTGATTTATAGATTGTAATATAGTTTTCAAATCTGTCATTCTCACATTTTTCTATATCAAAAGCATTTGAAAATTGTAGCTTTAACATCAATGCTAATGTTTTTCTAGGAACTTCTTGCACATATTTTAAATAGGTACCAACAACTTACAAGGTAAAATAAACTTTATTTCAAGTTCTTGCAGAATAATGCATATATAGTGCTTGCGGGATGTGATGGAAGCCTACAAGTCTGCCCACAAGGGAATCCTTGTAGTATGGCATCACAGCCTGCAAGAATATAAACCATGAGAGAGAGAAAGAATGCAAGTAGAGAGGATATTTGTCATAATAAGATAAGATAAGATCATTTATGTCCATCAAATGACCACAAAGCAAAAGTAGGGTTTTTGGGTTTCAGGAAGAACATAAAAATGTTGAAAAGCAACTTCATTATCAATGTCATTGTTCATTTCTGGAGATACACAAGTTGACTTTCCGCCTGGCAAGAAATTATTTCGCCTTCATTCATTTGTTTTACAGGACACATACTAGTTGGATACTTGCATTTACTTCTCATGCTTGAACAATGTGTTTCCTATTTGCCTATTTTTTATTCATTTGACATTGGAATGTACATAATTCTAATATCATTATAATCTTGATATAATTTCCTCGTTGTTCGAACATGATTGGATGTTAGGATGCATAAATATGTCATGTATTTTTCCATTTGTTGATAGTTGTATGAACTACAAATATATAATGAGCATGTAATATCCCAAATACTAATATTCTCTAATGTTCTATGATAGTGCTGACTCACGCACTCAATCTCATACAAAGTTGCAAAATAACTGTGCATGCAAACTCACCATGTAAAAATGCCCTAAAATATAGTGAATTAGGGTTAGGGTTTTGCAGAGAGAAATTAGCACTTACCAATGATATTCTTGCTGATAATGACTCTGGATATAGATGCATGCATAAGGATCTAGATGGGTGGTCTAATAATGCTCTTTTCCTCCAATGTTACTGCCCCGCAGTACCGTAAAAACCCTCCAGACTGAAGGTGACGTTTTTGTAGAAGGAGAGGTCCGTTTGGGCTGAAACTTTCTGAGATTTTCCATCTACTGATGCCAGAGAGATGGATTGGCACATGTGGAGGTTTGGCTGCCTCTAAGTACCCTAGCTAATTGATTGGAAGTTCTGTTGCTCACGCGCCTAACTGATCTGTTTGGTTGATAGCTGCTCTAGGTGAGAAAACTGATGGCTGATAATCATTGCATATCGCAGGATAGGCCTGCTGAGAAAGAGGAAGCTGAAATGTAGAGGAAATACTAGGTTTTGTGGTCCTAGTGAATCCTTATGTGTTTTCCCAATTACTTCCGGCTGCAAAACGTGGATCTTCTAATAACCCTTCGGAATGTGTTGGATCTCCAAATATTGTAGTATATGATGGATACAATGGATAAAACTAGATGATCTATCCCAATAAGAGACTAGGGAAGATATCTCATTGCCAAACCCTCACTAGCTAAAGACACCGTCTCCAACCCCAACTGTCACGGCTGCATGCTGTGCTACTGCCCAAAACTCCAAAATCAATCAACAATAACAATAGATATCTATTTGGTCCAATAACCCTTCTTAAATAGAATAGGATGTAATTTTAGGGTTTGCATGTCACTTTTAGGGTTTATGCTTCACTTTTGCATGCATGCAATTCTAATTTGATGTTGAATTTAACACTGACTAAACAAGGCCTGCATGCTTCGCATGCTTTAGGATATGAAATCTGATGGCCTTCTTTCTACACTGATGACTTAATAATATTGAATTGATGTGCCTTTCTGCTCTTAGTTCTATCAGTCCTCAGTTTTCCCTTTTTATAAAAAACGGAACATTATAGTCCTCCCTTGCCAAAGATTGCTTGTCCTCAAGCAATGCCAACGCAAATCCACAATCAATCAAAATGAGCCAACTGAATCTAGGGATGATCCCAGGGTCCCAAATTATCCTAGGAGATTTGTAGCACCCTCTGCTCAAAGAACTGCACTGCATGGTACCATCACAAGATATCCCATGGAAGCCTCCTATAATTGGAGTAACTAACCAGGCTATAAACAAGGTACCATCACAATAGACCTCCTGAAAGCATCCTCTAGCAATCACCAAACTACTAGTCACTGTAATCCTAGGGTCCCAAATCAATCTAAGAATTGCAGAGGTCAAAATGCATCCACCGCTACCCTGTGTAGTATCAACACAAGGATCATCCTGAAGACTCCCAAGTAACCCCATCAGTAAACATTGTATCCATCCCTCATAAAGTCTCCCACCTGGATCCCAATGCAAACTTGTGCATCTTTCATCCCAAATATCCGAAGGCTCTTGTGGGACTATAACCTTGGATAGGAATGTCTTCCCAAGAATCGCCCACTCAATAGGACACCAACTCTTAATCTCTCTCCAATCCAACCCCCAAAAAGGACCTTGTCCATAAGCAGCATCACAAGGAATAATCCTACTAAGCTGAATTCTGCCCTTCTGATTTCAACTGGAATGCTCATATACTATTGCCCAATTTCTAGATCCTGACCAACCTGTAAAAACCATCCTCCTTTATGCAAATGTGGACTCAATCTACTGCAAGCCTTATCTATGTACTCCTGAAGAGGACTGCTTTGAAATGCAATAGTATGTTTCTTTTGCTGCCCCATCAAGGAATCTAACTGCTCTTCGATACTGGAAAGCCTGATCGCTGACTTGGTACATACAACTTGAAGAGATGTAAGCTCAACATCTCACTGTAATATGGTGTCTTGGAATATCTTGGTCCTCTATTTGATTGCTAGAATGCTTTCTTTAACACTTTCAATCTTCTTTCGGTGACTATCATCTGGAAGTTCTATCTCATGCATGTATAAACTCTCCCTAACCTCCATGTGTGACTGTTCACTGTCTCGACCGCTGTGCTCATTGCCTTGAACCTCATGTATTTCACCTGTCATAACTTCCTGGACTCCTAATGTAGGTGATGAAGAGTGTACCAACTCCAACTCATCACACGGCTTGTCCACAATCTGACTAGCAAATGTACTTGTGTTGCTAGACTCACATGATGGCTCTAATGCTATCTCCTCGTGCACATCCTCAGCATGTACTGTTAACTCCAAATGAATCTCACCAACAACATGTACTTCATGCTCATATTTCTTCCCTCCCGCAACTATTCCTTTAAGGATATCCTCATCCAAATCCTTGGGCTGGCTCCTGAACTTGATGGTGTAATAATCTTGAAATGAGAATGCGACACATACCTCATCACCCAAGGCTATATAATCCTAATATCGAGGCAAGTGTTGAAGTACTGCTAACCTCTTCCAATTTCCAATTAAGATCCTTCTCATTGTCTTCATGTTCTCACAAGCTGGCAAAGAAAAACCTTTGTTCTAACATGCACTTCACCAACATCACTAACATGCATTTGCATGTACACGCATGCATCAATATGAACTTTTATTCAATTGCTATGTGCCCACAGCTGGCAAGGATCATGATTTGACACCACTGTAATAACCCAAATACTGATATTCTCTAATGTTCTATGATAGTGTTGACTCACACACTCAATCTCATACAAAGTTGCAAAATAACTGTGCATGCAATCTCACCATGCAAAAATGCCCTAAAATATAGCTGAATTAGGTTTAGGTTTTTGCAGAGAGAAATTAACACTTACCACTGATATTTTGGCTGATAATGACTCCAGAGATAGCTACATGCATAAGGATCCATATGGGTGGTCTAATAATGCTCTTTTCCTCCAATGTTACCGCCCCACAGTACCATAAAAACCCTCTAGACTGAAGGTGATGTTTTTGTAGGAGGAGAGGTCCGTTTGGGCTGAAACTTTCTAAGCTTGTCCGTCTGCTGATTCCGAAGAGATGGCTTGGCACATGTAGAGGTTTGGATACCTCTAAGTGCCCTAGATAATTGATTGGTAGTTCTACTGCTCACCCCCCCAACTGATCTGTTTGGCTGATAGCTGCTCCAGGTGAGCAAACTGATGGCTGATAGTCACTGCATACCATAGGGTAGGCCTCCTGAGAAAGAGGAAGCTGCCATGCGGAGGAAAGACTGGATTTTGTGGTCCCAGTGAATCCTTATGTGTTTTCCAAACTACTTTCGGCTGCAAAATATGGATCTTCTAATAACCCTTCAGAATGTGCTGGATCTCCGAATACTGTAGTATATGATGGATGCAATGGATAAACCTGGATGATCTATCCCAATAAGAGACTAGTGCATATATCTCACTGTTGAACCCTCGCTAGCTGAAGACACCATCTCCAACCCCAACTGTCGCGGCTGCACACTGTGATGCTGCTTAAAACTCCAAAATCAATCAACAATAACAATAGATATCTCTTTGGTCCAATAACCCTTCTTAAATAGAATAGCATATACTTTTAGGGGTTTCATGTCACTTTTCGGGTTTATGCTTCACTTTTGCATGCATACAATTCTAATTTGATGTTGACTTTAACACTGACTAAACAAGTCTTGCATGCTCCGCATGCTTTAGATATGAACTCTAATGGCCTTCTTTCTACACTGATGACTTAATAATACTGAATTGATGTACCTTTTTTCTCTTAGTGCTATCAGTCCTCAATTTTCCCTTTTTATAAAAAATGAAACATTACAGAGAAAATAACATATTTGTTGGAACCTACATAGATAAATATTCAGGTAACAAGATCATCATGTTCTCGGTCTTTTTATGAATATTTCATATTTTTGACGGTTTCATGCTTCAAATTTCAACTTGTTTTATGCCTATAATGTTCTCATATTCTATTTATCTCAATTAGATATTTAATGTGACAAATATATAATGAGCAAATCATAGATTTTTTTGGAACCTACACAAATAAACATTCACGTAACAAGATAATCATGTTGTCATTCTTTTTATGTATATTTCATCTTTTTGAAAGTTTCATGTTTCAAATTTCAAATTGTTTTATGCCTATAATGGCCTCACATCTGTTTAGATCAATTATATATTTAAAGTTCTATATTTTCATAATATATATTTTATATTTAAAGTTCTATATTTTCAAAATAACATGCCAGGTTGGTTGCACAATATATATATGCTAGGACACCTTTAACTTTTACGATTTAGTGTAAAATCTCCAAACCCACAATATGCTAAATTTGCTTTTAGGTTATTAATGTTGATGAGCTGATTTCCTAGATTTTAATAAGGTTCTTGGTTCATGGTTTTAATTTTTTTGTTGTAATATGTGTCATGGATTACTTTAGATTTCCTAGAGTTCTGTTCTTTATTTTCTTTTATTAAATATGTTTAGGTTTTTTATTATTATCAAACCTATTAAGGCTACATAGATGTTATTGATGCTTGTTTTAATGCATAGATTGAAAGGAAAAAATTATTCTAAATAGTGATAACATGTCTTTGTATTAAAGATGTTTTAAAACTTTAAAATTTGAGTATTGATGGTATACATAAATATGTGGTCAAATTCTTTTGAGCAATGGTACGTCCTTTGAGCATTGTATTTATTTTTTCTACAGGGTATTTATTGATTCTACAGAGATCTGAACAATTAGATATGATCCAATGGCTAATCCAATGGTTAATATCCCTGCAGCAGAAACAATAAATTCTGATTTCACAAAAAGATGTATCTTTCTAGGGCGAGTTTCCTTATGTACTCTTTTTTCCAAATTGAGAGGATAACACCAAAATCTTGATGCCCTAGTTTTATCCCGGTACAAGTGTTTGGTTCAAAAATGAAAATTCTCCAAATTTGATTATCCTTCCTCCAAAATACGTGCCCTCCTAGGGCGAGTTAGACTATACATATTTTCTTGATGATCTATTGAAATAAGACCTTGAACTAGAAAGCCCTAGTTTCCCTCTGCTACACAATGTCTTCTTTCAGAGTAGCTCTAATACCATGTTAGAGTTTCTAATTTAATTCAAATTGATTAGTATCTTTAACTGAAAGAATAACAAGCACAACATGATACACAAGACACAAATATTTTCCTCGGGGAAACCATAAAGGAGAAAGCCCCATAAACTTCCTAAGAATAGTTCCGTTACTAATACAATATCACAAGATGGAAAAACACAAAAATAAGAAGTCTTATGTAGCTCTCTCTCTTTCTCCTCTAGCGAACTTGCCCTCTCTTTCTTACTCATGCGAATTGAGTGAGTGTGTGTCTAGATGAAGGAGGGTGCCTTCCTATTTATACACATCCACTGACATGACCTAAAACCTAACTGGGATGAATTCTCCTAGGGAGACTCACAAATACATTTTACTTTATTTATTCTAGGGGACTACTGCCCTGACTTACAACATAGGTTAAATTACCTCAATGACCAAATATAATAATGACATCTCGAGATGAGGAAAAACATCTCCGGCAGGGGTAAAATAAAATACAATAATAATATACAACATAATATCTTCCGAAGTTACATTTAAAACAACAATAACACATTTTCATATTTTGTAAATATTTACAACAATTTCCTTAGATGATTTTATTAGTTAATTATTTGTGTTTTGAAATTAATGCATGTACGTAAAGATAGATTGCACATAGTTCTTTTAATGTACTAATGAAATTTAGTTGCGATTAGCTGCACATTTGTTCAAGGTCATTTAACAATAAAATTATTCATTTTTGCATCTTAGACCATTAATAAACCTGAATGCTATATATATGAGGGCTATAAATGCAACCTAAGCTTCCATCCCGATCTCCCCCTTGACTAGGCCTCCAAGGGCGTTCTCTATGTTTTTTCCCAAACGACGGTTGTTTTAAACATGAACATATATGTTGAATAAGTAATGTGCATGGCTTAAACTTTGGTTTAAATTATTCCTGATTTTATATGAAAAAAGTTAAATTGCACAATGGCCATTATTCTAATCAAAATCCCACTTTTCTCTTAACAAATAAATGTATTGTGACGAGAGGCGCTTCTACCTTTGGAGTAGAGGGGAGATGTTGTCACGTTATGTAACATAAGGTAACATTCCCAATCACTATGGGAGACTATGTAACTTAATGTTTCAATATAGTAATAATTGAGTTGACATAAATTTAATTAAGAATTTAATACTAATTTTTAAAGAATAGGAAAACTAATAAGTAAAACCTATGTCACAAGGTTCGGCGAACTTCAACCATCGGGTTCGAAGTTCGTCGAACCTCAAAACAAATATCTGGTTCATTTAGGTTCGTCGAACCTCAAAACAAATATCTGGTTCATTTAGGTTCGTCGAAGCTCAAAACAAATATCCGGTTCATTTAGGTTCGTCAAACCTCATAATGAACATTTCACATTTTTCACGGTTTTTTTTTTCGTTGTGTTTTCTTCCGCGAGTCCACCGTCACACGCCGAGTCTTTGACCACGATATATCTCCACTCATGTATATTGGGTCTCCAACAGGAACTCCACATAATGTGAAGTTCAAACCCTCGCTCGTACCATGTAGCCTATAGGTAATGTGTTGGGCTTCTACGTTGAACCCTTGACCCATCATGATTCTGGGTGGCGGAGTCCCAACTCTGGACAATGGAGTGTAACCACGATTTTGGGCGGTTGAGTATGAGCGAGTTTGAAGCCACCACATATGGTGTCGTCCACCACAAGTTTGCACTTATGTATATTTTTAATTGTTTTATATTATGTTTATTATTAATTATTTTATATATTTATTTATTTGTGTTTATTTTTATTTGTTTTATATATTTATTAATTTGTGTTTATTTTTAATTGTTATATATATTTATTGTTATAATTTGTGAAGATTACAAAACATCCATATATTTTTATTTTTAATATAATTTGTATTTTTTTTTTAAATGTATATAGCTGAACCTATATGGAACCTCATCCAAACCTCATTGAAAAATGAGAACCTAAAGGTCGTGACATAGAGTAAAACAATGAAAAAAATGTAAAGTGTAAGCAAATGGATCAGGTCCAAATCTCTATCCAACACGAAATAAACGGCAAAAAAAGTAAATCTTACTAGTGTGATATGCAGTGTGTTACCCAATATTGAGCTCCCCTCTTGATGAAATTAAAATTCCATTTTAACTTTACATTTAATACTAATATTTAGTACAAATCTTTAAAATTAAAAATTGTAAATATATTTTTTATTAATTGTCAAATATTCATTAAATTGCTAACTTCCAATATAACTAAATCTTACTACTATGATATATAGTCACACGTCATAGATATCAAATTTAGAAAACAAAACGTAAAGACAAGCTATTTGGTTCATTTGTGTCAAAATTCTATAATCAAGCACTACAAAAATTACAAATCAGTAAATATGTATTAAAATGCATATGCAATTTGTTAAAGTGAAACATTCATTCTTTTTTAATGCACATTGTTAATGTTACCATTAATGGAATCAAATCTCCAAGAATTGATTGGCACCTCAATTCAAAAAGACAACCACATCCATATTGATAAAAACAAATATATTAGATATATTTTGTAAATTCCGGTTAGTTAAATATATAATAAGACAGAAATGATGCCTTTGAAAATAGAACACAGATTTTGAAATTGTCTTAAAATGCTTATTTGGATTAAAAGCTATAATAGATTGATCTGTCTTAGACTCCTTGCTATCAAATTTGGAAAGGCATGTCTAATTGATAGATTGTTAATATTCCATTTGGATCTCAGTTGATAGATAGTTAATATTTCTTTTTAATAAAAAAAATAAATATACAATGCACATATTGCAAATAAATATGGATCAAAATAGATTTATCAAAATACATTTTATATATTAGTGTTGAATTATTTTATATGTAATGCAGAAAACATGTAATCAAAACTAAAAATATGCAAAAGGGTCCAAGCATGGCTTCAGGATTAAAACCTCACAGCTTTCATAAATAACAAAACAATGTTAATGATGGAAATTTTTTATAAATATGCTAACCTAAACCATGGTCTTAGGGATGAAAAAAATCATATACTGAACATTAATGTGACAAGTTTCTTTCAAAATTCTACATTAAAACTCCAAACTTTCTAATCAAAATCTTGTAATTTGAAAGTGATAAATTTTCTATTGGAAACTTTTCTTTTGGAAAATAAAAACTTACCACTTCAATTTCTAAAAAGTATTATTTAAATATCTAATATATATATTTGTCATTAGTAATGGGTTGTCAATATACATCCTGCAGCATTGTATTTATTTTTGCTGCAAGATATTTATTGCTGCTACAAAGATATGTATATAATCCAATGGTTAACATCCTAAAACACAGAAACAATAAATAAACTACTACACCCTGCATATTGAGGGCAGTTTCAATATGTGATGGACAAATATTAATGACCAGACTTACCACTTCAATTAAATCCATACTATGAAGTCGTTTCCAATCTAAGGTATAGAAATATGTATAGAAATATCTAGAATACCTCTGATCCAATGTAAACTCCATTAAATTCATCCGAAACATCAGAATGAGCACTCGGCCAGGTAAGGAAAAAGAAAAGAACGGAAAATAATTAATCAAGAAAAGAAATGTAAAATAGATCCACATAACGGGGATCAAGACATAAATAGATGTGCTGTATCGCTGAGCCATACAGAAATGTAAATAAAAATACCAAAAGGGTATTAAATGGATGGCCTGTAATCTGTATGTGAGGATTTGGAAGATGAGGATTGTTGATTGTGAAATCTGTTTTGTAGTAATTCAAACCAAGAAAATCGATTGACCCTTTTTAACTTTTTATTTTTATTTTTATTTTTATTTTTTTGCCTGCTTGACTGGTAAGCCGTGATAAGCGATCTGGAATTCGTCGTCTCTTTTATACTCAGGGCAATCCAATGTCAATGGATCCAAAAACCTTTTGGTAATAAAAAATAAACAAACACAAATATTATTAATGAAACCAACGAAGAACAACATTATTATTAGCACTAACCAGGAGAACATTTTCTCTGACATCCTACTCTAGACATCCTATTCGGCCGTTTGATCAAGAAAAGACTTCGATCGAAAACGTGCGTAAGCCATCTGCAAAGAATCAATAAAAAGTTAACTTTCAAGAAGAAAATAGTTATCCCTCAAGAATTAATAAAAAGTTAACTTTCGTGAAGAAAACAGTTATTCAACAAATTTTCATGCTTTCCAGCTGGAAGAAGTCGGTTAGTTCTTGGGAAAGCTTGAAAACATATGTCATCCCAACTCTTAGTTAAGACTCTGAGGAAAACGTCCCAAGAAATGCAGCTGGTTCTAACAGGTACAGAGGCAACACAGTGCAATCAACTGATAATCACCTTTCAAGCCAGTACTAGGTTCAACCATAATCCCCAATTTCTACTGTTTTAGAAAATCACCCAGAAATTAGAATGAGAAAGAATCCATAATAATAACTATTGAAAAGCTTTAAGAAATTAGAAATAGATTATTCCATGTGAAGTATGTTTAGCCGCAGCTGGTTCTAACAGGTACAGAGGCAGTGCAATCAGCAGATAATCACCTTTCAAGCAAGTACCAGGTTCAACCATAATCCCCAATTTCCACAGCTTTAGAAATCACCAAGAAATTAGAATGAGAAAGAATCCATAATAACCATAGAAAATCTCTAAGAAACTGGTGTCGGATTATTCCATCCCTATGAAGTTCCAATGAGAGAGAATCCATAATAACCATTGAAAATAAAGCTTTTTGAGACTAGTTTCGGATTATTCCATGTGAAAGTATGTTTTCAAATGCATATATTTCATTAAATTGCAAAAGAACAATCTGAAAGACATAAAAGTTAATTGAAAACTGAAACTTGCAGAGGAGAAAGATTGGCTTGTAGACTAGAATGATACCTAATATCAATGGCAATGCAACCAGAATGAGGAGGCTGAGGTGACCGGTGAGGGATCCCCAGGTTTGTAAATCTGTAGTTTCAGAATGACAAACATACATTTTTTCATCAACAATATACGAAATCAGTCCTATGTACCAATAAGAACATCTAAGAAATTAAAAAAAAACATCTAAGAAATTGTTTTAAACAGGTTCACTTGAAATAAATAGATAAATGTGTGCAATGAGAAAATAGATATTCAGGGCTGAAAGTTCCATAAACAAGTGATGCCGCAAGTCCCTGCGGAAGCTCTGTCTCCTAAGTGCTCTTATATAATGCATTTGAGGATATCCCTGCACAAAATGGCTGACCAATCTATTACAAAGTATTCACCTCCCAGATGGGTAACTTCTCATCAATCTTGTTCTTTTTAATATTAAGCACAGCAACATGGAATGTCCCTCCGTCCAAATCGAAGATAACTGATGTTCTCCCCTTATTCTGATGAATAAACTTGCTCAAGGATGTTTAAACTTTTCCTTAAAGGAAAAAACCTTATAGCTTAACAGTTTGAGTGGAAGGAAAAGCTATCGGGCAGGCTAACTAGTAACGGTTCGAGTGAAAGGAAAAGCTAACACGGATACTAAAGTGAAAAGAAAAGCTATCAGGCAGAATAACCGTTCAACTGGAAGAAAAAGCTATCCAAAGAAAAGCTAAAAGTAGACTAACTTTTCAAATGAAAGGAAAAGCTATCAAGAAAAAGTTAACAGGCAGACTAACGGTTAAGCTATCCAAAAAAGCTTGAGGTAGACTATCCGTTGAAAAGAAGTCTGTGTGAGTGATCGGGCATCTGAGTCTGAGTAATAGAGACCGAAGTCGGCTTTCCTCCTTCCCATTTCTCTATGTCTCTGTCTTACCATTTCTCTCTATATCTCTATCTGTGTGAGTAGTTGGGTATAGTCGTCTGATTCTGTGTGTAATAGACCAGGCAGGCCTGAACTTGACTGGATACAATTAAATGATCAAGTATTTGATCATACGAATTCGAAGGCGGCTAAGGAAGTTTACATCGGAATAGATTCACAGTAGCAACCAGAGTTTCAATTGGCTCTGAATTCTCAGATCGTCTGATATTCATCTATTCCAGAGACTGGACCAGGCCTAATCCTGTAGATCATCTGTTCCAGAGACTAGATCAAGTCTACATACCTCAACAACAACAACAGATTCAGCAGCAGAACTTGTCCCTGTCCCAGTACTACATCCATGACAAGGGCTCCCATTTATTTTCTTCTTATAATTTCAGGTAGTTATGTAACTCTTTTATGTGGATCTTTATTATAAATATGTTTCCTGGTAATTACATTTCTCAAAGATATAAAGATTATTTTGCCTCTCAGTTCAATGGATAATTCAGGCATTCGGTCTTTTCCTTCTTCAGTAACAAAAATAGGAAGTCACATTTTGTGCATGATGGGTCATAAGTATTCATGTCCTCATTTTGACATGAAAACACATCCTTAAATGCCCGCCTGATGTATTCCTATTTTCTTCCTGTTACAGATTTTTGGATCTTAAAAAGGCATACATTGACGGCACGGCAGGGCACCTGGCCATCTGGATTACAAGGAAACTGGTGAAGCTAGACGCAGAACGGAGTATCATAATGAAAGCTAAAAAAGCCAGTGCAGTTCTATTCGGATGGAATGGGAATCGCTTATTACCCTCCTCCCTCCACCTGTTTACCCTTTATTTATATATATTCCATAGGATGGAATGGTAATATCTACTATTTTAAAATTAAAATTGTATAAATTCCTGGATGATTCTGTCCCATGGGAACTGCCATTCCAGAAGGAGGTGGCCTCACACACTAACAGACCAACTTTGGTGGCCCTAACCCAAACCCTAACCATCGCCTTCCTGAGCCTTGTGGGGTTTCTTCTTCTGATAATTTATTTCTTCATCCCCCTTCATTTTGTTTCTATCCATCTTTTTCTTCTTTATATAATTTCTTTCCACTGTTTCCACGATCTCGCCCTACGTAAACCCAAAACACACGATGTTTTTTATTTTTTTCATTTTGTTTCTATCCATCTTTTTATTCTTTATATAATTTCTTTCCACTGTTTCCACGATCTCGCCCTACGTAAACCCAAAACACACGATGTTTTTTATTTTATAAAAAATTATATAATGAAATAATTCTTCACTTTAAATCAATAGAATTGTTCTTCATTTAAATAAAATGAAAATAAATATATATTTAACAATTTCAGAAACTATTCACTTTTGTTTACATTTTATATAAATATAGTTAATATGTTTTAATACATTTATATTTACATTTGTTTTTTAAGAATTTTTTTTCATTTATTTTGGAAGATTATTTTTCAATTAGTCAATTGAATTACATGAGTTAAGAGATCTTCATTTTACCATACAATACTCATTAATATTAATATTTATGATTTATTCAACTTATAGATATTGTTACAATTTATGATTTATTTAACTATATAGATATTGTTACATAAATTGGATAAGTGTAGTGTATATAATAATAATACATGTATTTATCAATATTATAGTTCACATATTGAGACTTAATATAAAAATATGTATAGTTGTAAAGTTAAAATTAAAATGTATGACTTATTTAACTATATAGATCTTGTCACATAAATTTTTATATCATAATTATACATGTATTTATCGATATTATAGTTCAATATATTTTAA